>CM018031.1:32214789-32522157 GCA_008638375.1 Nyssa sinensis
TCCCCTAACAAGACATCATTCCAGTAATGGCATCAAGTAAAACATTTCATTGGGCAGCTAACAAAATTTCTTGAACATGTTTTTCAACATACGTGAAGGAAAGACAATTTTTGATAGCATTTGAAACAAAGTTATACTTGTAAAACATAACAACTAGATCATTACATTTAAAATCATAGAGGATAATAACATTTTTGGTAGCTTGAAAACATATTTCATGAAACTGAATAAAACATGCCATATATTAGCATTTAGGTTTACTCACCTTAGGTCCTTAGCTTCCTTTTCATCACAGTGGCCCCTTTTAGTCATTATCCCTTATTATCCTTTGGTGATCCTAAAATCATGGATCAAATATCATTAAATTCTTAATTAAGTCATATCTTCGGCTTAATCATGACTTCCTTATTCTTTTTAGTTTAAATGTACCTTATTTTTGGACTCATATGGCCCAAAAACTTTAAGATTAGTCCCCTTACATTTTCTAAGTTCATCCCATAGCTTATTTGTCCAATAAGGACATAATTGTAATTTTATCATTTCGTGTCATGTTTTTCGGCACTTAATTTGCTAAATTGGACCTCATTATTAGGCTTAGAGACCTAAAAGAACCTGAAGGTATCACTTTTTTCCTCAGGAACTCATTTGATAACTTATTCCATCATTAAGGGTATAATTGTAATTTTACATTTTGTGTATCTTGCTTCATGGTGTCTCGTTTGCTAAAACAAACTCATTATTAGGCCCAGTAGCCTTGAAAACTTCAGGATGGATCTCTTCTATTTTTTGAACTCATTTGATACCTTAGTTGTTGCAAGGGAAACATTTGTTATTATTCTAATTCTTGTTTCACATTTTTTGAATCTATTTTGATGAAACAAACCCCATCGTTGAGTCTAGAACGTCAAGAAAAGTCAAAGTATACCACTTTTAGCATTTAATTAACATTGGCCATAACTAGGGGCATTATTGTAATTAAACATTTTATATATTTAATTTTTTGGTATCTTGTTTGCTAAAACGGACACTACCATTGAGTCCAAAGCGTCAGAAAATGCTAGGGTAGCCTCTTTTTACAATTTGATTGTCATAACCACATTCAATGGCTCAGTGGTTCAGATTGAGCCCTTAATCTCTTTGGTCTTGTGTTCGAAGCTTAGTGGTAGCAGATTGCCTTTATTTTCTTTCTTCTAGTGTGTGTGTGTGTGTATTGAGGGCATAATATATTAGCCACTAAAGAGTGGTCCAATGGTTATAGTTTTGGGCCTAAGCTCTAAGTTCATTGGTTCAAATCCCTGGAGTAGCGACCCATTTGTTTTTTGATATTAATTCTTGCTTGAGACGACGTAGTATCGACAATTATATATATATATATATATAATTTTTTATATTTAACAGTAGAACGATATAGTTTGAACCAAAAGTCAGTGTCAAACGTCGTTGTTCTCCTTAAGAGCCAACTCGTTTGCTAGCCAAGTCAATTCAATCCCACCTTATATGACTCAAATAGTCAACTTGCTTGACTCATCATCCTCTTCATTGCCCTACAATTGTTCACGCCTTGAACCCTAATTTTCAAATGTAATTTTCTTGCATTTTGTGACTCGTTTCTCCTTTAAATCATCATTTGATTTCCTTATTTAGCATCTAAATCAAATTTCAGTCATTAGAATAGATTAAAACCATCGTTTTATCAAAAAATTTGCATATCGCCATCGACCTTCAACTGGCATGTACACGTCTATTTTTGACATTTTTGGATCAAACTCAATGGTTCTAATTCTATTGTCCTCATTTTCCAATGTTTTACCGATCCCCGTTCTCAAAATCTCTTTTATGATTTGTTTTAGTGAGGTTCAATTTTAAACCGCGTACTTGCAACTCCTATTTTATGGCTCATTTTTTTCGCCATTCTCACTGTTCTTTGTTTCTTTGTACCACTTTTGGTGGCTAGATTAGGGCCCTATGTATAGAATTTGATTTGGCTCAAGTCAGTTCAGACCCAGTTATTCAAACTTCAACAATGTGGGTAAGTTCTAAATACTGGATTGAAATATTCAATATTCCATAGGATTTTATATCTTATCTGATCTAACTATATCCTATCAAATCCCGTCTTCTTATTCGATTGTCCAAACAAAGCCTTTAAGTTGATAAAAATGTGAAATATATTAAATTTATATACAAAAAAATTGCAATTTATATATGTTTAATTATATTGTTTCAGTAAGATAGAACCACAATATTGTAGTTTCTTTTAAACACTCTAAATTCTTACAAAAAATTTAACATATTTTGAATAGCTGAATTCTATAACTTGTTTAAAATATATTGAATTTATGCCTACCAAGAAAGCGAAATTTATTAAATTTTAAATTTTATAAACTTACTAGTCTAATTTAGTATATCAAATTATTTTTAGTATATAATGTGTTAACTATTTATTTTATACGTTAGCAATTTTTAATCTACGCATGAAGAGGAAAGGTGTTTGCCCCAACAAGAGGGGAAAAAAGATATTATTAAAAGAATGGGTTTTTGTCAGATGGAGATTTTGGAGGAGAGTATGAACTTCATAGTTTGGTGGAGAATGACGGGGAAAAAAATAGAATTACAGGACAATTTAAGTACTGGACATGAAGCAAATTATTCTGATGAAGAAGATGGAGGCTCATTTCACTCGCAATTTCTGTTTGAGAAAGATTTTCAAGAAGACTCGAACAAATCCAAAAACGAAGAATTTGGTGGCAAATATGAAAAACCAAGGGATGGTATAGATAATTGTGGGGAATCCGATTCAAAATGGGATTACGAGGATTCAAACAAATTGGAAACATTGTGGGAACATCAAGAATTGATTGAACATAGAAAGGTCAGAGCTACAAGATTTCTCACTATCCTAGAAGAATCCGAATCTCCAAAGATAGTAGAAGATTTAAAGCCATGGAAGATCGAATGAACGAGCTTCCCAAGTTCTACAAGAGCTACAGAGAAAGGATGTAGAAATTCGATATCTTGAATTACTAGAAGATATATGCAATAGGTTAGTCACTTGATAATATCTTCCCTTTTTCAATGGTTTAATTTAGATTTCTCCAAGAAGAATTATAAACATCAGTGTTCTTGTGTTGAGAATTTAATCAATTGACATGAATAACACAACCTAACCTTTATGATTAAAAGGTAGTAAAAGGTCCCACTAAATCAGGTTAGTTGAGCTTAGCCTCAGTAGAAACACAAAAACCATAAACAAAAGAGCTACAAAACATACCTACAACAACAAGAGAAACTAGCTACTTGAAAATACATAGGGAAAAATTCCAATACGTGGCAACTTCCCAATTCCTGAAGGTCTTAGGAACATTCTTCCATGAAGCAATCTTGATGTAGATGTTGCTTTCCACTTGGGAGATGACCCAATTAGGGGACAAAGAGAAGTTCATCTAGAGTCGATTGTTCCTCTCCTGTCAAATACAATAGATGGAGGCAGTAAACACAAGTTGGCAAACTTTGTGCATGAAGCCATTACCTTTAAACGATTGACAAGGTCATTGGCACTCAAGATTCCAAGGCAGAGGGTCTCTATATATAAGACCATTATGAAGAGTGGTTTGACAAACTTTGGCAGCATATTAACATTCAAAGAATAAGTGGTCTAAAGATTCAATACCACAGCTACATAGAAGACAAGCTGGAGAAAACTGGATCCGTTAAGCAATGAACCTAGCTCTAGTGGGAAGTCTTTCCTTAGATAGCAATCAGTTAATGAATGACAACTAAGGAACATGCCCCCTAAACTAAAGCAATTGGTGCCAATCTATAGAAGGAAGAGCTCCTCTAACCTATTCCTAAGTAGATTAGAAGGAGAAAGAACCCTTTGAAGAAGGTGTTAGCCCTAAAGGTTTTTCAATCAAGGGTATCTCATTAATTTTGATGATAACAAGGCATTTTTCATATGGACTAATGTTTTATATAGTTACAATGCAAATAGGTCATCCAGGTCAAAGAAGAGGTTTGATCAAGAAAATGGAAAAATCCATCAAATAAAGGAATCCACTACATGTACAAGCTTCAAAACTAAAATCCAATCAAGTGGAATTCTTTAATGATCATCCAAGCAAATGGACACACTTAAGCCTAAGGAATCAAGACAATTCAAGAGAAGACTTTATTTTTTCTTATTTTGGGTTTTGAGTGAACTAGGTTTAGATTGATCAGAAGCGTAAGCTCTAAATATTTAAACGATTAACTAGAACCAATCATTTAAATGATTTTTCAAAAAACAAATTGATATGTCTTGGGTTTTGAAAGATCAAAATGTGTTAAAGAAAAAAACTGGTTAAAATAAGCAAGCAAGCTTAAACTGCCAAAACCAATCGAACAGTTCCAATAAACAATCAACTAATTTTTATGCCTACTTTTTACACTGTCAAAACCAATTGATCAGTTTCAAGAACCAATCGACTAAGTGCTTATTTTTGTACATAACCTGAACCTACTGTCTGAACCAGTCGGACCAACTTATTGATCTATTCAACTGACTTTCAACTGACTTTCTCTATTTTGAATCTAATGGACATATCTTTCAAATGCTTATAAATAAAAGTTCATTACAACATTTATTGTTATCCATGCACAAGCTTTAACTTCTACATCCTTGTTCTTGATTTTAGATCTCATTTATTGTAAAACCTGAATCTAAAAGTTCTGCTCATCTTAAATACTCTAAGCTTACATTTGATCAATCTTTAGTGAGTGAGAATTTATTGCACCAATCAACTCTTCAATAGAGTTTTTGTTCGTAAACAACTTTGTAACTTGTCATTGCGGTGAGATTTGCGCTCATGTGCTACCCTTGAAAGGCAAAAGGTGATATTTTTCTCGGCAAAGAGTTAAGAGCTCTTGTTGTAAATATTTGACCTCCACTTGTGAAAAAGATCAAGATAGTGGAAAAACTCAAAATAGGGATGCTTGAGTCTAGGACGTAGAAAGTTTTTCGAACTTCGTAAAAATCATTGTGTTTGTTCTCTCATTTTCTTTCTCATTTTTTACATAGTAATGCATAACTTGCATTCATTTTTAAATTTTGTAAACGTTATCAATATTTTCAAAATACTCTATTCAACCCCTTCTAGGGTATATATGTGGGCAACTGAAGGTATCTATTGAACCTCATCTTGCTTATTCAGGAGAGGCTTGAAAGTCGCATAGGTCTGACTCATAAGATCAGAGGAAGGAGGCATAGTTTATCACTAGTCATTATTTTGAATGATAGAAGAAACCTTAGCCATGACTAAACTCCAAAATCTTTAATAATTTTTATGGTGGTCAAATCTTCCACAAGCTGCAAGATAAGAAATAACTATCGGGATGATTGAGAGGACACCAGCGTGGTGCCTGCCAAGGACTCTTTAACAATCAAGTTAGTAAATTGCTTGAGAAATCTAGGAAGATTGTAGAAATGCTAGGGTTTAAAGTGCAAGGGATTGTATACCTCTTCGATGTGGACTTTATGGTTTAAATAATGAGTGTATGGCGTGGAGAGGATCTGTCATTGATTGTAACTATCTCCCAGACCGTGGGAGGATATAGGGCCACAATAGGGCATTTATGATAGGGGTAGGATCCCTTAATATCTCGAGATCATAATTCCTTTCTATTTTGAGATATTTGAATTGGGTTGACTTGGTCAAACTGTCCGAGCTGCTGATAAGCTTGACTTGGAACTCTGCACGAACTAAAGATTGATCTGAGCTAGATCTTTGCTAGCTCTATAGTTTAGTCTAGAATAAAACATTGTGTCTAGCTTGGACGGATCCGAGATAAGCCATGACTTGCCAAGCTATGGTAATGCGTTCGAATTCTACTTGATGAGGGTAGTTCAGGCATTCTATCTTCACTTTATATACGTGGTGTGACATGACTAATGGGTGAAATTGTGCTCTTACAAATGCCCTTAGTCATTGTCTCTTATAGTTTAATAGTGAGAAGGGTGTTCTGAATAGGAACATCTGCTTCGGTAGGGTGAGGGTCTCATAATGCAAGTGCTTTTCTAAGGAAAAACTTTGAGTTCAAAAACTCATTCAGATGGTACTTAGGCATTAGTAAGGCTATTCGGATCGGGCTCTAGTCAGGATAGTGATCCCTATGTGTGTGATTCATTTCCAATCGCACCTTTATTTAATACAGTGATCTTTTTGTAAACATTTCATAGCTTTTTCAAGCACGTCCTTTCATTTCGTGTCTTTTCGCCATGTGTGAATGGACCCCCTTTTTGAGCTTCCTACCCATTTTTATTTATAAATTGGAAATTTCAAGAATCTATATCTTTTGGTCGGTCTTGCTACTACTATGATTCGTCACAAAGCCTCATCTCTTCAAGTTCTTTCCCTATAAGTCTTTTTGTTACCCTATGTATCATTTGTTTCTTTTTTCTTCTGAGATATTTGACGAAGAGGAGACCCCATCCCCTAAGATTATTGGTGAATGGAGCAGTAATACGAGTGAAAAGTGAGAGGAGGGTTGCAAAATTTAGAGAGGATACTAGCTCAAGTTCTACCTCATATTTCCACCCTTAAATCCCTAGAATTTGGGACACTAGGGAGTTAGAGGAATTCATTGAGAAATGTAGGGCTGCATTTCTAGTAGATGTGATGGTGGAGCTTTCCGGTGAGAATTATGGGGGAAACAAATGGTACAAACTAAGGTTTATCAAATTTCCCATTATGCATAACTTTAATGTTTAAATTCCCTATCTTTTCCTTCTTTCGTCAATTCTTTGACTACTACGACATTGCTCTAAATTAGTTATGTCTGAGTAGTTATAAGATCATATTATGTTTCCTAGCCCTCAGGAGGATTCACAATTTGAACTTGGGTTTTGAAGAATTTAGGCAACATACTTTGTTAAAAAGCATAAAGACGATTTTTGCTACATTACTACTCGGAAGTATAGGGTTCTGATTCAAGACCTCTCCTAAAGGGACAAAGGCTGTAATAC
The DNA here is from genome assembly GCA_008638375.1 of Nyssa sinensis. Classification (NCBI taxonomy): domain Eukaryota; kingdom Viridiplantae; phylum Streptophyta; class Magnoliopsida; order Cornales; family Nyssaceae; genus Nyssa; species Nyssa sinensis. The sequence goes on from CM018031.1 coordinate 32,221,790, forward strand.
TAAAATTTGGGGGAAACTGGCAGTTTCCTCCAAAGGAGTCTTTATACCCTATCCTGTAAAGATGAGATAGAGCTTGTAAGTGTTAGGGTTGTGTTCTGTTAATTTATCTTGTTATCTTTACTTGGGTTAACAATCCTTGTAGTGTTGTATGAACGTTCCAAGTAGAATGACAAATCACGTAAAAATGAGTGCCATTTAATGATGTAATTACTATTCCCTAACCTACTCACATTATTTCTCAATAGAGACTGTAGGATTCCACAAACACCCTACAACCTCTTCTCCCCATCAGTAGTATTTTACTACCACCTACATTTTGGCTACTCCACTAGGGAGATCATAAACATTTGAAAGCACTACCTGCTTATGAACGCAAGTGCCAAAAAAATGGAGGAGTGTCAAACAAACCTCCGCAGCTTTTAAAAGTCCGCTCCCTCAAGGTAGAAGAGGAAACCACCCTCTATTCGGATTAGAGTGTACAAATAATATACAATGGAGTTGCTAGCTTGTTTTAGGCTAAATAACAAGCAAATCTGTTATACCTATGAAGAATACATGTAAAAAGATTATAAAAGAAAATTAAAATTACAATGGTTTGGTCCTATTTACATTTTAAACCCCTTGACATGGGTTAAAATAAAGTAAAGCAAAACTAGTCTACAATGAACCAAATAATTCTGAATTTAGGAGCTAAGGTACTAGATGGGAAGGGGCTAGGCACCCATCCCGCTTAATCCGAATGGACTAGTCTCAAGTGTTCATCCACAAGGCTTATATTCCATGACATAAACAAGAGAAAGAGTGAGTATCCATATATAATGATAATAATGACATGAACGAATAAAGTAAACAGAATACGTAAAGTAAATAAATCAAAAGAAGAAGTATAAGTAGCGATTGAAATGAATAAGAAAAAGATAGAAAGTAAATAAGATTAAGAGTAGAGTCGGGTCCATGAGGCGTCCTACGTATCCATTTAGATAATGGAATTAGAACCAACGTAGTTCTCTAATTCATTTTATTCTATTAAGAGTGATAGGATATTGAATTAGGAAAATGAGAAAATAGTAGGGTTTTAGGGAGCGTACCTAATTGTTTGGGTTAAATCAAACAAATCTTGAGCTTAAACTCCTTGGATTGATTCTTCAATGGTGTAGAACTTTGTCTTTAATAGATTAGAACTTTTGTTTAGTGCAGAATAAGGCTTCAAAAATATAGAAGAAGAAATATAGAAGAGAGAATTATTACAGCAGTATCTAGCTTATTAATTTTCTTGTCCGTATCTGTTCTTGATTAGGGTGGCTAAAGGGTTTTATTTATAAGGAAAAAGTAAAAAGGTTTGATCCAAGGGCTTATAATGAATCCTATGGATGAGTGGTCAAGATTGAATGCCTAATGAGCAAGCAATTAGAAATAGATATTATTTTGTGTTTAAATCTAGGAAAAATCCCTTGGAATAGGAAATGAGGGAAATTGGCAAATAATTGGTGCACAAATCTGGGCAAATCTTTTGGGATAAAGAAGGAAAGAAAATAGGCAAATATTTGGTAGACAAAACTATATTTACTATATCACCCTTAATTTGGTGCAGAATTTAGGAACAAAGAAATTACAAAAATGCCACTAAGATACAAAAAAGTCAAAATTATCCTTAAGGGCCAAAATTACCAAATAACTCCTATATGGGAAATGACCAAAATAACCTATATAGAATAGGAATATGCTAAAATTAACAAAAGTGTTCCCCAAAGGGAAAAATGACACCAATATTACAGACATATCCCTAGAAGGTAAGAAACTTCTAGTATTTACCAAACTACCCTCAAAGGGTAGGGAAATACTAAAAATTACCAAAATGCCCTTAGTGAGCCTTATAACTAAAATGCCCTCTATGGAAAAAATGATTGAAATGCCTTCTATGGGCATAATGACCAAAATGCCCTCTATGGGCGAAATGACCAAAATGTCCTCTATGAAAAAATGACCAAAATGTCAAAAATACCCTCTATGGGCAAAAATGACGGAAATGCCCTCTATGAGCAAAATGACCAAAGTCTTCTATATGGAACAATGACCAAAATGTTGAAAATACCCTCTATGGGAAACATGACGGAAATGCCCTCTATCGGCAAAATAACAAAAATTTCCTTTACGAGCGAAATGACCAAACTGCCCTCTATGGACAAAATGGCCAAAATATCAAAAATGCCCTATTGGGCAAAATGACGAAAATACCTTCTATGGGTGAAAAGACCAAAATGTCCTCTATGGACAAAATGACCCAAATGTTGAAAATAACCTCTGTGGGAAAAATGATGAAAATGCTTCTATGGGCGAATGACCAAAATGTCCTCTATGGACAAAATGATCCAAATGCCTTCTATGGACAAAATGATTGAAATGTCGAAAATGCATTCTATGGACAAAATGGCGGAAATGCTCTCTATAGGCAATATGATGGAAATGCCCTCTATACGCAAAATGGCGAAAATGCCCTCTATGAGTGAAATGACCAAAATGTCCTCTATGGACAAAATGACCCAAATGCCTTCTGTGGGTAAAATGATAGAAATGCTCTCTATTGGCGGAATGATAGAAATTACTAAAATGCCCTTAGATGGGACATATTTTTGTAACTTTCTGGGAGTGGAAAAACTAACTCTATTTAATCAAGGGTCTCAAACTAAGGTGTCTACATTATTGTCCTAAAGAGCGATCTTAACACCAAAAAACCTCAAACAAAAAAGCAAGTCTCCCATCCTTGTATATTCCACAACAGAAACCGCCACACAGAATGGAAGCTTCCCTCTACAAACGTAGGGAAGGTCATCCTCACATACTTACGAAACCACCAGCCTGCCAGCTCAACTCGTTCATTCTCTAGAGGGATCCCAAGACCTATTATTTAACAGGGAGGCCCTACGCATCATTATTATGGCAGACTCACACCGAATTATCCTTTGTTGCTCATATTCTAAGGAATACAACATATTTAATAAGTTATCTTGGAAACCCTCTTTAATACTTAACGAGGGAAAGAAATTACTCCCAACGGATCAGTAGGGCCTCTATATGGCTCACAACAACTCCAAGAGGAACCTAAGTCCATATGGGCACATAGGGAGGAGAATCAACCCCTTAAGAAAATTTACCATATACCACTAGAACCAACAGTGGTGCCTACCGTGGTTGTACCACAACCAAATTCAACGCCTGTACGTTCGGAGCAACACAGAAGAGTGCTGAGGTTAAACCCTTCACCATACATAACATATAGAAAGAGCTTCACTCGTTCCTTCAAAATGAATGAGAATGTTTATATTCTATAGACTTTGCGCTCATGTACCCTATGAAAGTACCACTATTGTCATACCCCAAGGGATACAAATCGCCCGAGGAACGCTCTAACTGAGATATGATGCCATAAAAGAAATCTCTAACGAGCATGCCCACCACTTCATCGAGGTCCTTAACCATCATGGTAAGGACCATAATCTAAGGTTAAAGTAGTTATCTAAATCTCTCACTGATTGGGCCTACATATGGTATAAGGACCCAAAAAACTATCAAAAGGCAATTAGGTAAATTGCTAATATAGATTCAGGCCAGACTGGGGATTTATTAAGGATGTGTCACAAAAATCGTGAAAATGAGTCGATAAGTCATCAATATGACACAGTGAGGCTAAAATAAATTTCGGTAATTTATTCAGGACTAGTGTGAGCCTTGGGGATACATAGTCATCTACATGACATAGATAAATATGAAATTCTGAATTTTGAAAAATGGACTGCATATTTGGAATCAAAGCATTGAAATTAACTAGAGTGCCAATTTTGGTATGATTCTGAGATAGTTTCAATTCAGGCGCCTGTGTGTGCACACAATTGGCTAATTGGCCACGTAGCACCTCGAAAAACATAAAAAGCTTCTCTAAGAAGCTAATGAAACCAGTGGTGCAGTAGCCATGGAAGCATTGTCTCTCTTCCATTTCTCTCTCTAAGCAACTAGTTGAGGTAGGGAATTTTAAGCATATTGGGTCCAATTTACAATTCGTTTAGGCTTACATGAATGAACATATGTGTGTATATATATGTGCATGTGTGTATATATATATATATGCGGTGAAGAAAGGAAACTGAACTGGGTTTCTTGATTTTTCGTTGAATCAGGTTCTTGAAAATGAAATAGGACGGTGGGACATGGATCTAGGGAAGATTTGGAAAGGATTTGAACCAAAAAAGGGGAAGAAACAATAAAGGATTGGTTGGAATATCAGTTCACTGGAGAATTAGGATCTTAAAACTTTGGATTGAATCAATGGCTATCAAGGCCTAAAACAAATCTTAGAATGTATAAAATGACAATATATAAAGGATTGAAAAGAAAAAAGGAGTAAAAACGGTGTAGAAAAATGTATATTTGAAAACTAGGGTTTTCAATTTTTTGGCGAAATGTACCAGAGAAGGCGACTTGAGCTTCGCTGGCGGCAGTCAACGATTAACCATTGACCAATCAATGGGTCAACCAGGTCAGGTCACTAGTCGTGGACTGGGTCGGGTTGAATCGCAGGGTCTGGTCCAATGAACTTGGGCCTAAGGTTCCGTTTGGTTGTAAGAAAATTGAGACCTTGATTTTGAATTGAAATTGGAATAGGGATGACCCTTTTCTAGAACTTAGGAATAAAATCCAATTCAGCTTATTTCGTTTCAGGTTTAAGAAATTGAAATTTTAGAAATTACAAAGGGGAGATTCATTTGAGATAATTACAAATCCATGGACAAATTTTTGAGAAATTTTAAATAAGCTCCCCTTGTTTATAAAATTGAATATAAAGCCAATTAAAATGAAAGAAGGGATTTCTAAAGGTTTTTGGGCATTTTGGATTCAATGGCAAGGTCGGTTTGGACATTCGGGGACTCACGATGGTCCTACATGACTATATAAAATTATGAAAATACCCCTAATGATAATTTAAGAAACTTAAAGGCTAATTAAAAATCAAAATGGGCTATTCAAAAGTATTTGGAAGCCCAAAATTCAAACACATAATCAGATTGAACAAATTGGGACCCGGTAATGGTCCCATATAAAGTGAGAAAATAACAATTAAACCCTTAAACTTATTTTAAGCAATTAAAAGCCGAATTAAGATCCGGAAGAGGACATTTTCAATATTTTTGGACGCTAGGAACTCAAATATGATATCAAAATAATAAAATAGGGACTCGGGATGGTCCCACAAAAATATGAGAAATTACTAAAATGCCCCTAGGTATAAAGCGAATATGTATAAGAGTTAATAAAATAGAAATAATACATCTTTAGGATTCTTGGACCTTCTGAATCCGATTCCAAGGTAGGTTTTGTGAGACAGTGTCTCGGTAGACACGTAACTTGTTCAATAAATTATAAAAATGCTTTTATAGGGTTTAGAAGACAATCAAGTGACTTAGAGACAACATGATAGGGCTCTCTTAGGATTTTTGATGCATGGGAGCATGGTTTTGATATTCGTTTGGGCAAATGGGTAATTAATACATAGGCTAACATGTAATTAGTTGTAGAAAACATTAAGACTTGACACGATACCTTAGTGTTAAGGGCCAAGATGGTTCCAAGGATGGAACCGTAAGTGTGTAAGGTAATTGATAAATATTATGAAAGACACATGTAGTGTCTCCTTGTAGCGGGGTGATAATTAGGATTAGGGCAATGTCTTGACTTATTGATGTGCGTATACTTGTAATATGATCTACATGAGATGTTTCTTATCACCACTGATTATATTGTTACTAATTTATCAGTATGATGTGATTATTATATTAATTTCCACGATGTTGGACATTGTATAATATTATTGGATAAATGTGATCACCATGTTGATGTTGATTGTTATTTCCATTTCTATCATGGATACATATGATCACTGTTGTTGTTGTAATTATTCTGAGTCTAATATCCTCTCTCATAATTATTATTGTGGACTTAATGATGTTGTTATTTGTACTATTGACCATACCTGAACGGTGTGAGATTTGAGAGGATATTGATATTGATGAGCACTATGTTTCGTGTGCTCTTGAGTATGGTGCGATTACGCTTTACTTAGGGTTCTATTTATGATAGGGATGGTGTTTTTCCTTCGCTTGTGAGCCGTAAATGTTATGACATGGAAAATTTTTTTTTTTATTGTTCTTGGTTATTAAATTATTATTATTATTATTATTATTATTATTATTATTATTATTATTATTATTATTATTATTATTATGGATGAAGGTATGTAAGTGATGTGCATAATATATATATACATGGATATATATATATATAAATGTTAACTTATTAAAATGTGTGTATAATTATGTATATATATATATGTAATTCAGTACATGTGTACACTGTGGGTGATGTATGTGCCGTGTGTGTGTGTGATGGAGTGTGCCATACTCAATGTGGCATGGGGGGGCATGGTGTGCAAGAGATTTGGTGGTTGATGGAGTGAAGAAATGGGTATGGTGTAGTCAGTGTATATGTGTGTGGTGAGGGCTGAGAGAGGGACAGAACCATCGTGGGATTTTAGAGAGAGAGAGAGAGAGAGAGAGGTGTAGAGAGAGAAAGTGAAAGGAAAGAGAGGAAGTGATATGTGTATGCTCTGGTTTTTGAAAGGGAAGCAGAAGGAGGGAAGCTAAGGAGGCCAAGGTAGAGAACAGAGGCAAAGCAAGAGGAGAGAAGCACCATCACAGAACCCATAACCGTAAGCTTTCTCTCTCTAGAAAAATCTCTCAAATATCCAACTCGTGTTGTAGCTTATTGTCTAGATTTGATTCTTGGGACTTATAGTGCATGAAATATAGAGTAATTAGGAAGAATAACCAAGTTAAATGGTTGGGAAATGAGGGAATAAAACACAGTTGCAGGTCACGGTTATTGAGAATGGGTGTTGATATTTTATGTGTGAAACATTGTCTACATGATGGGAAAATAACCTCCTAAGGTGCAGGAACCATTTAGAGTTTGAATTAATCAAAACCAGTGAGGGAAAATAGAGAAAAGTGAGTTGGCCGGAGGTTTGACCGAGAGGTTGACCCTCTATTTCGTGAAGATCTAGTGGGTTGAGTCCAAAACTGACCCTAGATGTGAAACCTACACGAAAAATGGAAGAAAACCATGTTTTTAAAACTTGAAAAGTCCACCGGAAAATGGTCGCCGGCGCCGGAGAAGGCGCCGGAACCCTACTGGCCCATCGTCGGAAAATCGGGGACGAAGGGGGGGCTGATCCGGGCTTGGGTCGGGTCGGGTTGGGCTTGGGCCGGTCCGCCCATGCCACGTGTCGCTCCCCTGTTTTAAATTAAAAACCCAATGGGTTTGTTTGGCTACAAGGATAAGAAATTAGAAATTAGAATTAAATGGGAACAGGGATATCTTATCCCTGTTTTGGATTAGCCACTGTTTGGCTATCCAAATTGAGAATAAGGGTTTTCTAAAATTACAGAATTGCCCCTAAACTTTTAAAAATTACAAACTTGACCCTGAACTTTCGAAAATTACATTTTAACCCCTGAACTTTGGAGAAATTACAGTTAGGCCCACCAGAATTAAATATTAATAAAATATTAATAAAATATTAATTAAATTAATTAATTAATTGATTAATAAATTAATTTAATTAATTAAATATTCAAAAATATCCCGGAGTCCAAATGGGACAAGTCATTAGTGTATTTTGACTATCTCGACCATTCTGAAGTCAATGGTGAGGTCCATTTTACGAGACGGGGTCCCAAAAAATAAAAGACACGTAGCAACATATAAAATTATCAAAATGCCCCTGAATTGAAGTACAGTCAAACGAATTCCGAATTAGGTAAACAAATAGTGGAACTTTATTATTTCAAGAATTCCGGACTCAACCGTGGAGTCCGATTTGTGGAAAGAAGTGTCGAAGTGTAAGGACCCATGAAAAGTGTAAAATGACTGTTTTGCCCTTTTGAACCCAGGTGTCCGAATTGAATTCTACGAAAACCTAAACTTAGTTTTTTCGACGTCCCGGACTCAATTGTGGAATCTAAATTAGCAAAATAGAAACTTATGAATTGAAGACATGAAATTTGTTGAATAGCATCATTTAGGAAACAAATGAACTGAATCTCATGTTATGATTATAGGAACGCGAAGGGGCAAGGAGAAGGTGCTCTGACCTTCAGTATTTTCACAGTGATCCTACCATACCTCGAGTACACTTTTTCGGATTGAGGTCAATTACCAGGTACGATATATTGTGCTAAGTAAGAAATAGAATTAAGATTAGGAATACTTGATCTGCTGCCTTGATTGTTCACTTGTTGCTTGAATGTTTACATGCTTATGTGTTCCATGCTATCTTGCTGATGTCGGGTGATGATGTGGAAGATGATTATGTGTATATTGCATGTGTTAGTGTAGTGTGTGAATCACATGCTTGAAGAACTGTTGACATTATGAAATATGTACTTGAAAGCATGTTTTATGTATGAATGAGATGCATCATTGAGATTGCATTATGACATGATGAGATCAGAGCATATTGGCATAGTGTGATTCCTTAGACATGGCGTGGGTAAGCACTTGGTGCTTTGCATTATGAGGGTGCAGATCCTGTGGTGAAAAACCCAAAATCGGCCATTAGGTACTTGCGAGCTTGACGGATTCCGGACCGTGAAGCGAGACATAAGTGGCGGTACTCATGCCAGCGGAGAATGACCGTATCATGAGACATGGGTGGCATAGAGTTGCATGGGTGTGTCACGCATACTACTCATATACTGTATACTGTTTATATACTGCCATCATGATATCGAATGCCATATAGAAATAACTGTACACTTGCACATGCCACGACCTTAGTTTTGTTTCTTGCATTAGCATTATATTGTACCAGCATGTTGAGCTGACCCCTTAGTGGGGCAACATTTCAGATGATGTCCCAGCTGCAGGAGACGTGGAGATGATTTGATTAGGGACTGTTAGGCCCAAGAGGCACTTTTGATATTGTGTAAGGGCATGAGCCCGAGACCGTATTTTATTTTGCATGTTGTGAACAAGTGGACTAGACCCTATATATGTATCAGAACAGTGTACGGAATGTATGAGAATGTCATTATTATCTTTCATTTCTTTATTATTTTATTTCTTTTTGTCTCGTTACTCACGCCTCGGGTTCGCTGGAATTCGGGGCGTGACAACGTGGTATCAGAGCTTAGGTTCGAATACCTAGAGACCGTGGGGTGTTGTTAAAACACCATGAGACCCTAGAGTAGAAGTGATGACTTAGTGTGAACTGTTAGTGGCATGCGGTAGGGCCTTATGTGTTATGTGATCATATGTCGTGATGCATGACTTGTTGTGATTACGTGTTGATTGATGATATGTTATGATGCATGATTATGTGATTTAATGTAGAGAGATGCATGACATGTATAAGGTGTGAGAATTCGTTAAGTGTACATTGTGACATGCTACACGTACTCCCTAGTTGCTGATAAGAACATGATTGAGATCACACTTAAATGCCTATATTTGAATGTGAAAAAGTGATATTGAATTTTTCTCTTGAACTTGTAGATATGCCCCCCAGACGAGCTCCTACGAGAGCTGGACCGCCCAGACGGGGTAGGGGTAGGCCTAGAGGCGCTGCCCAGCCTCGTCGTGGCAGACCTAGAGCTGCTGCCCCTATTCCCTGATATAGTTGAGGAGGTCGTTGCCCCAGCTGACACGCCTGAGCATAGTGCAGCTGAGGAGGATATTGCTCCCGCCCCTGCCCCTATTCCTGCTCCCGCTCCAGCACAGGAGGTAGAGCAGATGGTTGGTGCCAGAGACATGGCGGCCCCTTTGCAGGAGTGTCTCCGCACTATGATGGAGGCGCGGACCACTGGCGGAGAGACCAGGGATACCTTCGTGATGAAGGTGTTCCAGAGGATGAGACCACCCACCTTTGCTGGACAGCCAGACCCACTTATTGCAGAGGAGTGGTTGAGACAGATTACTCGGATTTTGGATTCACAGGGGATCACTAAGCCCCACCTGAGGATCAGATGCGCTACATTTTAGTTTACAGACCTGGCTAGTCAGTGGTGGGAGGTAGCTGCTGACAGACTACATCGGTTTGGAGAGGGATGGGATGCATTTGTGGCCATGTTCAATGACCACTACTTTCCGATATCTGCCAGAGTTGGATTTAGGGAGGAGTTCGAGGCACTCCTTCAGAGGGACATGACAGTGGCTCAGTATGAGTCACGGTTTACTGCTTTGGGGAGGTTCGCCCCACACATTATTGGACAGGAGGATTTGAGGGTGTATAATTTCCTCAAGGGGTTGAAGACCTCTATTAGGGACAGACTGGCTGGTCATATTATAGAGACCTACGAGGAGGCAGTGATCAGGGCCTCCAAGGTGGAGAGGGAGCTGACTGATCTTAGAGGGATTAGAGAGACCAGAGCAGAGGGCAGGGCACCCACAGTACAGACCTCTGCACCTGCCCCGACATATAGACAGCCGAAGAGGTACCGAGCCAGTACTTCTTCCTCACAGCCACCAGCCTGGACCCCTTCATTCGGTAGCACCCCGTCCTGCCTTACCATCTACTCCTAGGGGAGGAGGGTCGCAGCGACCTAGCACATGTTATACCTGCGGACAGCCTGGCCATAGGAGGGCTGACTGTCCCTTGAGGGGACCCAGCAGTGCACAGGGTGTTGGATCCAGTCAGGGGTCATTTCCACTACCTCTACCAGCACCGAGTCAGAGGGCCCCGCCGATTTGTTTCACTTGTCAGCAGCCTGGCCATGTTAGGGCCAACTGCCCTCAGGGGCAGACTTCGCAGAGTGCGCCGAGGTCCCACTATTATCAGCATACACAGGTGCCTCTGCCACAGCCACAGTCAGTTCAGGGACTCCCAGCGCCCTATCATCAGCCTACATCCTCCGCGCAGAGCGTCAGAGCTCCAGTACCTAGGGGAGGAGGCCAGCAGACACAGAGAGGGGGAGGCAGACAGGGCCAGACCATACAGGGCCGAGTCTACGCAGTAACCACCCCGGAGACCTCTGCTCCCGGACCATCAGTAGTCCGAGGTACATTTCTTATATCCAGTTCCTGGGCCAGTGTGTTGATAGATTCAGGTGTATCACATTCTTTCATTTCTGCTGCACTTGCTACGTTATTGGGTCTGGATATAGATTGGTTGGACCCCCCGTTGCATGTTGGTACACCAGTTGGGGGTACTGTAGTACTGACGAGGATCTGTAGAGATTGCTCGATAGAGATAGCTGATCGTGTTCTCCACTTTGATTTTATTGTGCTTGATATGTCTAGGTTTGATGTGATTCTGGGGATGGATTGGTTGTTCACCTATCGGGCGAGTATAGACTGCTATTGGGGGAGGGTGACCGTGTGCACTCCTGAGGGAGACTGCTTTTACTTCACAGGGGATCAGGGGGATTTCTTGGTTCCACCAGTGCGTGATTCTAGGAGCTGGGGAGGCCACAGTTATATGTTGGCTAGTCTGATTGCGGGTGATTTTGAGGCTACAGAGATTGTGTTACCCCTAGTCGTGGATGAGTTCCCCGACGTCTTCCCGAGTGACTTGACTTGTCTACCCCCTAGACGAGAGGTCGAGTTCACTATAGAGCTCATTCCTGGTACTACACCCATTTCCATACCACCTTACCGCATGGCTCCAGCTGAGTTGAGAGAGCTGAGGGAGCAGTTGACTGACCTACAACGGAAGGGGTTTATCTGTCCTAGCACTTCTCCGTGGGGTGCCTCGGTACTGTTCGCGAAGAAGAAGGATGGGACGCTGCGGTTGTGTGTGGATTACAGGAGGCTGAACCAGGTTACTATCAAGAATAAGTACCCGTTGCCGAGTATCGATGATTTATTTGATCAGCTGAGATGGTTCGAGATGCTTCTCGAAGATTGATCTTAGATCGGGTTACCACCAGTTGAGGGTCAGGGAGGAGGACATAGCGAAGATAGCTTTCCGCACTCGCTATGGTCACTATGAGTTTGTGGTCATGCCCTTTGGAGTGACGAATGCCCCAGCGGCATTCATGGACTTGATGCACCGCATTTTCAGTCCTTACCTGGATCAGTTCGTCTTGGTATTTGTGGATGACATCTTAGTGTATTCACCTGCTGAGGATGTGCATGCCTATCATTTGAGGACTGTACTGTAGATTTTGAGGGAGCATCGCCTATTTGCCAAGTTCTCGAAGTGCGAGTTCTGGCTTCGAGAGGTACAGTTCTTGGGACATGTAGTATCTAGTGGAGGGGTATCTGTGGATCCCTCCAAGATTGAGGCTGTCATGAGCTGGGAGAGACCGAGCAGTGTATTTGAGATTCAGAGTTTTCTGGAGTTAGCCGGATACTACCGACGATTTGTGGAGGGTTTCTCCCGTCTTGCCGCGCCGATGACTCGTCTGACGTGCAAGGGCATCAGATTTTTATGGACAGATGACTGTGAGCAGTCTTTTCAGGAGCTGAAGAGGAGATTGACTTCAGCGCCTATTTTGATCATACCTGAGAGGGGAGTGGGCTATGCTGTGTATTGTGATGCTTCCCGAGAGGGATTAGGTTATGTATTGATGCAGGATGGCAGAGTGGTAGCCTATGGTTCTCGCCAGTTGAAGAACCATGAGCGAAACTACCCCACATATGACTTGGAGTTAGCTGCCGTCATCTTTGCACTGAAGAGTTGGCGACACTACTTATACGGGGAGAGATTCGAGGTATTCTCTGACCACAAGAGCCTCAGGTATATCTTCACGCAGAAGGACCTGAACTTGAGGCAGAGGAGGTCGGATGGAGTACATGGAGGATTATGATTTTGACCTTCAGTACCACCCAGGGAGAGCCAATGTGGTGGCTAATGCACTCAGCAGGAGGTCGAGGGGTACTATTGCCAGTATTGCCATCAGGGAGTGGGAGATGATGGGGGATATTGGCGAGTTTGATCTAGATATTGCTAAGTTTGAGGGACAGGCCACTCTGTTTAGCTTGTGTGCGCAGCCCACCCTTTTGACTAGAGTGATAGAGGCACAGCTAGTGGATGTTGAGGCAGATCAGATCAGAGTACGGATTGCTAGTCCTGAGGGATTTGCGGGATGAACGGTGCATTCTGACCTTAGTCTGAGGTATTTGGGTAGAGTTTTTGTCCCAGAGTCTCTCAGGGCTGATGTCCTTAGGGATTTCCATCACTCACGTCTGGCAGTGCACCCAGGGGGCACTAAGATGTATCACGATCTGCGCCGTCAGTACTGGTGGGCTGGGATGAAGAGAGATGTGGCGCAATTCGTGTCGAGATGCCTCACATGCCAGTAGGTGAAGGCTGAGCACCAGAGACCTGAGGGGTTGTTGCAGCCATTGCCAGTGGCCGAGTGGAAGTGGGAGCACGTGACTATGGATTTCGTGATGGGTCTTCCGAAGTCACCGAGGGGCCATGATGCAGTTTGGGTTATCGTGGACAGGCTGACGAAGTCTGCTCACTTTTTGCCTATCAGAGTGACTGATTCATCAGATGCCCTTAGTAGATTGTATATTCGAGAGATTGTACGACTACATGGGGTGCCGGTATCCATTGTTTCAGATAGGGACCCCCGTTTCACTGCCCGATTTTGGCAGAGCCTCCAGACAGCCTTGAGGACACAGCTCCAGTTTAGTACTGCCTTTCACCCCCAGACAGATGGCCAGTCAGAGTGTACCATTCAGATCCTCGAGGACATGCTTAGGGCTTGTGTCATGGATTTCAGGGGTAGCTGGGAGGATCACCTTGCCTTGGTCGAGTTTGCCTACAACAACAGCTATCAGTCCAGTATTGAGATGGCACCATTTGAGGCGTTGTATGGTAAGCCGTGCCGTTCCCCGGTATGTTGGACTGAGGTGGGAGAGACAGCTGCCTTGGGGCCCGATATAGTCCGTGAGACCACAGACAAGATACAGGTGATCAGGCAGCGCTTATTGACAGCCTAGAGTCGCCAGAGGAGTTATGCAGATAGGAGGCGGCGGCCCTTGGCATTTGAGGTAGGGGACCATGTGTTCCTCAAGGTATCTCCCAGACGAGGTTTGAGGAGATTTGGGCGTGGTGGGAAGCTGTCGCCACGATTTATAGGCCCCTTTGAGATTCTTGGGAGGGTTGGTGAGGTGGCTTATAAGCTGGCCTTGCCACCGCAGCTATCTGGAGTTCACGACGTCTTCCATGTATCTATGTTGAGGAAGTACCATCCCGACCCCTCACATGTACTTGACTGGGTAGATCTTCAGTTAGAGGGGGACGCTTCCTATGACCAGAGAACCGTGGAGATATTGGACTCGAGGGACCAGGTCTTGCGAGGCAGGACCATCCCTCTGGTCAAGGTTCGTTGGAACCATCATGGGGTTGAGGAGGCTACTTGGGAGCGTGAGGCTGAGGTCCGTGCTAGGTATCCCGAGTTATTTGATCAGTGATGTGTTTTCTTTTGTTTTATGTTGTTTTAAATTTCGGGACGAAATTTTTGTAAGGAGGGAAGGATGTTATGACATGGAAATTTTTTTTTTTATTGTTCTTGGTTATTAAATTATTATTATTATTATTATTATTATTATTATTATGGATGAAGGTATGTAGGTGATGTGCATAATATATATATACATGGATATATATATATATATATAAATGTTAACTTATTAAAATGTGTGTATAATTATGTGTATATATATATATATATGTAATTCAGTACATGTGTACACTGTGGGTGATGTATGTGCCGTGTGTGTGTGTGATGGAGTGTGTCATACTCAATGTGGCATGGGGGGGCATGGTGTGCAAGAGATTTGGTGGCTGATGGAGTGAAGAAATGGGTATGGTGTAGTCAGTGTATATGTGTGTGGTGAGGGCTGAGAGAGGGACAGAACCATCGTGGGATTTTAGAGAGAGAGAGAGAGAAAGTGAAAGGAAAGAGAGGAAGTGATGTGTGTATGCTCTGGTTTTTGAAAGGGAAGCAGAAGGAGGGAAGCTAAGGAGGCCAAGGTAGAGAACAGAGGCAAAGCAAGAGGAGAGAAGCACCATCACAGAACCCATAATCGTAAGCTTTCTCTCTCTAAAAAAATCTCTCAAATATCCAACTCGTGTTGTAGCTTATTGTTTAGATTTGATTCTTGGGACTTATAGTGCATGAAATATAGAGTAATTAGGAAGAATAACCAAGTTAAATGGTTGGGAAATGAGGGAATAAAACATAGTTGCAGGTCACGGTTATTGAGAATGGGTGTTGATATTTTATGTGTGAAACATTGTCTACATGATGGGAAAATAACCTCCTAAGGTGCAGGAACCATTTAGAGTTTGAATTAATCAAAACCAGTGAGGGAAAATAGAGAAAAGTGAGTTGGCCGGAGGTTTGACCGAGAGGTTGACCCTCTATTTCATGAAGATCTAGTGGGTTGAGTCCAAAACCGACCCTAGATGTGAAACCTACACGAAAAATGGAAGAAAACCATGTTTTTAAAACTTGAAAAGTCCACCGGAAAATGGTCGCCGGCGCCGGAGAAGGCGTCAGAACCCTACTGGCCCATCGCCGGAAAATCGGGGACGAAGGGGGGGCTGATCCGGGCTTGGGTCGGGTCGGGTTGGGCTTGGGCCGGTCTGCCCCTGCCACGTGTCACTCCCCTGTTTTAAATTAAAAACCCAATGGGTTTGTTTGGCTACAAGGATAAGAAATTAGAAATTAAAATTAAATGGGAACAGGGATATCTTATCCCTGTTTTGGATTAGCCACTGTTTGGCTATCCAAATTGAGAATAAGGGTTTTCTAAAATTACAGAATTGCCCCTAAACTTTTAAAAATTACAAACTTGACCCTGAACTTTCAAAAATTACATTTTAACCCCTGAACTTTGGAGAAATTACAGTTAGGCCCACCAGAATAAAATATTAATAAAATATTAATTAAATTAATTGATTAATAAATTAATTTAATTAATTAAATATTCAAAAATATCCCGGAGTCCAAATGGGACAAGTCATTAGTGTATTTTGACTATCTCGACCATTCTG
Organism: Nyssa sinensis; assembly: GCA_008638375.1. Taxonomy (NCBI): domain Eukaryota; kingdom Viridiplantae; phylum Streptophyta; class Magnoliopsida; order Cornales; family Nyssaceae; genus Nyssa; species Nyssa sinensis. The sequence goes on from CM018031.1 coordinate 32,237,853, forward strand.
AAGTCAATGGTGAGGTCCATTTTACGAGACGGGGTCCCAAAAAATAAAAGATACGTAGCAACATATAAAATTACCAAAATGCCCCTGAATTGAAGTACAGTCAAACGAATTCCGAATTAGGTAGACAAATAGTGGAACTTTATTATTTCAAGCATTCCGGACTCAACCGTGGAGTCCGATTTGTGGAAAGAAGTCTCGAAGTGTAAGGACCCGTGAAAAGTGCAAAATGACTGTTTTGCCCTTTTGAACCCAGGTGTCCGAATTGAATTCTACGAAAACCTAAACTTAGTTTCTTCGACGTCCCGAACTCAATAGTGGAATCTAAATTAGCAAAATAGAAACTTATGAATTGAAGACATGAAATTTGTTGAATAGCATCATTTAGGAAACAAATGAACTGAATCTCATGTTATGATTATAGGAACGCGAAGGGGCAAGGAGAAGGTGCTCTGACCTTTAGTATTTTCACAGTGATCCTACCATACCTCGAGTACACTTTTTCGGATTGGGGTCGATTACCAGGTACGATATATTGTGCTAAGTAAGAAATAGAATTAAGATTAGGAATACTTGATCTGCTGCCTTGATTGTTCACTTGTTGCTTGAATGTTTACATGCTTATGTGTTCCATGCTATCTTGCTGATGTCGGGTGATGATGTGGAAGATGATTATGTGTATATTGCATGTGTTAGTGTAGTGTGTGAATCACATGCTTGAAGAACTGTTGACATTATGAAATATGTACTTGAAGGCATGTTTTATGTATGAATGAGATGCATCATTGAGATTGCATTATGACATGATGAGATCAGAGCATATTGGCATAGTGTGATTCCTTGGACATGGCGTGGGTAAGCACTTGGTGCTTTGCATTATGAGGGTGCAGATCCTATGGTGAAAAACCCAAAATCGGCCATTAGGTACTTGCGAGCCTGACGGATTCCGGACCGTGAAACGAGACATAAGTGGCGGTACTCATGCCAGCGGAGAATGACCGTATCATGAGACATGGGTGGCATAGAGTTGCATGGGTGTGTCACGCATACTACTCATATACTGTATACTGTTTATATACTGCCATCATGATATCGAATGCCATATAAAAATAACTGTACACTTGCACATGCCACGACCTTAGTTTTGTTTCTTGCATTAGCATTATATTGTACCAGCATGTTGAGCTGACCCCTTAGTGGGGCAACATTTCAGATGATGTCCCAGCTGCAGGAGACGTGGAGATGATTTGATTAGGGACTGTTAGGCCCAAGAGGCACTTTTGATATTGTGTAAAGGCATGAGCCCGAGACCGTATTTTATTTTGCATGTTGTGAACAAGTGGACTAGACCCTATGTATGTATCAGAACAGTGTACGGAATGTATGAGAATGTCATTATTATCTTTCATTTCTTTATTATTTTATTTCTTTTTGTCTCGTTACTCACGCCTCGGGTTCGCTGGAATTCGGGGCATGACAGTAAATCTGTGCAAGTGGTCGTTTATTTCCATTGGGTTAGTAGCCTGTAAAACACATAGGCTTATTGAGAGACAAATTAGGTGGCTACTTATGGGATTGAGATTATTGAGAGAATAGAATGAGTTGCACAAGGCTTTATCCCTTTTGCTATCGATTGACCAGTTTGATATTATCTCCCTTGATGCTCATGTGATGTTTCCTTGTGTTTATTGATGGACTATATATTGTTAGTTTATGATATTGTGGCAGGTTGCATAACTGTGAATGTATACATTATTTTTGTGGCTTTTAACAAGAAATGGAGGTAAGTTGTGGAGTTGGTAAGCTTATACTTACACCTTGTGATTGGTTATGTAAATATATATATATATATATATATATATATTGTTCTTGTGGCATTAAAACAGGCAATTGAGGTGCTTCATGATGAGTATGCAAAATGTCATATTTTTCTTCCTTAATGTGTAGTCTTTTATACTTATTTGGTGCCTAAATGTACTCATTATTCTTATATTTTAATTTTGGATGCCAATGGAGGCTCTTAGTGCAAAACGAAGCTAATTGAGCGATTCTGGACAGTTTCAACATCGCTTCGTAATCTGGGCATAACTCTCTCATCTGAGCTCTGATTAAGATGATTCAAGATGCTATGGAACGCTAAGAAACATCTATACAACTTTAATGTTTTGAGTTTTGAGAGATATTGGCTGCATCAAGGTTGCAATCTAGCTTGAAGTTGCTTCACCTACTCTGTTGACGTTCTGGAGCATTTTTTTTAGCCTATAATTCTAATACGCGGATCTAACGTGATTTATTTTTGAAAGTTTCCAGATTTGGTGCACGAAAATTTCAGCTAAAAACACCACTTTCCTAATTATATTAGGACTTTATTTTATTTTTAATATTTTCCTTAATTAGTCAGATTTGGATATTTTTTTAGGATAATATGTAGAATATCTTTTGGAGTTTTATTAGGCTTTGAAGATTAATTTTTAATGTGAAAAGGGAGAGCATAAGATTTGACGCCTTTCTCTCCCCTATTTTTCTCTAATTTCTCTTTCGAGTTTTCATCATAGCCTTGCATGGCTAAACTTTTATAATTGGTCGAAGGAAACGGAAGCCTTAGAATTAATAAAACTATGAGATCTAATTTATTTTTATTGTTCAATTTATGCTTTGAGTATCGGATGTTCTTCTGTGCTTATTTTCATGATTGTCTCGTTTAATTACTAGGAGGCCTACTAGTTTATTATTCGTTGCAATCTACTACTAGGTTAGATATCAAATCCGTAATTGTTTGATCCCTCTAATTTGTGAAGCAACTAAGATTTAATGATTTGTTGGGTCAGAAATTATTAGATCTTAGGAAGAACGCTCGACTAAATTAAATACAACCGCTTGCGCTTGTGTTGTTTAGCTTCATCGATCTCTCTAATTCTTAAGGCTGCTACTAGATTAAACCTTTAGCGCTTGTCTTGGGTTGTTTAGTAATTAGGGTTAATTAGATCACTTGTTTTCTAATTAACTGCAACTAAGAAGAGATAGGAAAATAGTTCCAACGATGAATATTCAAACCCCCATCCTTATTCACGTAGCATAAACCTAGGGTAGATACTCTCCGTGAGAATGATCCTTACTCGCACTACTACATGTATTTTTAGGAGTTTAGGTTTTAATTTTTTGGTTGCTTGCGGTAGCACATCAAATTTTGGCACCGTTACCAAGGAGTGATTCTAGTTGATTTTTGTGCTTCTTGTGATCCTTATTTCGTTCTTGAAGTTTTTGAGTAAAAAAAAAATGCAGGTCAAGCCAAAGGTCCCCAAGTCCAAGAGAGATTGGTTGGAGTCCCCCAAGATCTCGCTCTCGATCCTATAGTCCTCGCTGATGGTTGTTTGAGTTATGTTGTTGTCCTACGGCTCTTTCCTTATGGTTCTTTTGCTAAGTGTACTCTTCATTTAGTGAAGCTAGACAATGATTTTATTCGACGTTCTGAAAGAATGTTTGGTAGACATGACGTATTATGACTGATGTTATTGTTATTTTTCTTTTGTTGGATTTAATTGTTTCTTATTTTAGTCACATGGATTGTCTTAATTAAAAAAAAAAAAAAGGTGATTTGAGTTTTAGCGTAGAATTTTTTTTTATTTTTTATTTTATTTTATTTTCATTACTTTAGATTTTTCCTGAATTGTTTTTTCATGGTTTATTAGAGTTTCCTTGATTGTTTATAACTGTAACTTGATCTTCTAATCAAGGTGATTTGTTGTGCGATCCAGAAATAGAAAGAACTTTGCGCAGGTTAAAGAGAGAAGCTCGGAGAAATTCTGAGGAGAACGATCTAGCTCTTGATTCCCTATTTGATAGCGATTCTGATTTAGAAAATGAGGAAGTCCTTCTATACCATTCACGGCTTCATTTGTTTCCAAGTAAGTTGCATTCTCGTTGGAGTGGACCTTTTGTTGTTACTAATGTTTTTCCTCATGGTGCAGTTGAAATTCAGAGTTTAGCAACTTCTAAAGTGGAAAAATTGGACCTTGAGGATCCAATTTATACTGATTAAAGAAGGAAGCATTGAGTTGAGCCAATGACAATAAACAAAGGTGCTGCTTGGGAGGCAACCCAAGGGGAGTTCGTTCTTTTTCTTCTTATTTTCGCATTTATATTTTGGTTATTTTTTCCTTTTCTTTGCATTTCACCTTACATTGGGGACAAGTAAGTTTTAAGTGTGGGGGAGGGGATTTAGGTTGTGTTTTAATTTGGCGTGGTTTTTCAAAAAAATTTCAAAAAAAAAAAAAGAGTTTTACTTTTTGTTTTTGTGGTTTTCAACGATTTTTGGTTGTGTATGTCATGAGCAAGATTCAATTAAGCTTGAAAAATTCATAACATGATTGAATAAGTAATCTTCCAACTTAGAATTAATTAGTCTAGTTATTTTCCTTGAGAATGGTAGTGACTAAATTTGGTAGACAAAAGCCGGTGAGATTTTGAGCCTTTGGATTGGCACATCCATATCAATCTCACTATTTTCTTTCATGTGAGATATTTTTTCATGGATTTGTTTCTCTAGAACTTTCCTTGATTCTCTTCGAGGTCATATTGACACATTTATGCATGAACATGATTAAGGCCCTCTTTGTTATAAGCTACATAAGCCAAATAGCCTACCCCATAATTAATTTTTCCCTTTGTTGAACCCCTTTGAGCTTTATTGGTTTTTTTTTTCTTTTATTGTGAACCCACGTTACAAGTTTTAAACCTAAAAAACAATACCTTTACCTAAGCCGTAGAGCTAGTGGAGCATTGTTCATCATTCTGATATGTATGGGTGTACAAGAAATAAATGTGGGGCTGTCTGGATTTGTGGTATGGCTATGACTGGTGAAATGGAACATGTTTTCATTCTCAATTCATGAGTTCCATTGTTGATGTGATTTTGGTGAAACAAAAGAAGAAAAAAGAAAAGAAGCAAGGAAGTGATGGAGGAAATTGCTTTTAATGTTACAAACTGTCCATGTTCATAATTCCTCCTAAAATTCCAGGAAAGGGGTCTGTTTATACATGATATATACAAAGGTGGAAGCTGTTGCGAAGGATCGTGCCCTGCTGCAAACGAAAAGTGTTCCTTTTGAACGATCTCTTTTTCAATGCAGGAGTTTTTGTCACACCCCGAATTTCTGTAAACCTGAGGTGCGACTAACGAGACAGAAAATAAAATAAATAAAAGGACAAATGTAAATAAATTCACTAAACATGCATCCATTCCCATCAATACATAAAATAACATAAAGTACATCCCATGAATACATCGTTTGCATAGTCATTCGGGCTTAAGCCCTTACATCTCAAAATATGCCCCAAGGGCCAAACATCTCCAAGCACTCTCCTCTATAAAGCATTCCTGAAACTCATGTAGCTGGGGCGTCCTCATCTGTAATGTTTGTCCCACGAATGGGTCAGCTCAACTGCTGGTATAATGTAGTGCTAATGCAAGAAATAAAGCTAAGGCGTGGCATGTGCAAAGTGTACATTTATATCTAAATGTCATTCAAAGCATCGCAGTAATATATGAGTGGTATGCATGACGCACCCATGCACAACTCTATGCCACACCCATGTCTCATTTACGGGTACTCCCGATGGCATCGAAGTACCAATGCAATGGCCAATTTTGGGTTTTTCACCACAGGATCTACACCCTCATAATGCATAGCACCACGTGCTCAACTCACGCCATGTTCTCAAGGATTCACCATATGTCAATATGCTAATGTAATCTTAATGAACTTGGTTTTTAATAATATAGCATGCTTGGACAATAACATATAAATCATCAGTCAGTTCCATATGTATGCATATCTCATGTGTTCATATATCATAGTTCATGTTCTTTACTTTACTAAACTCTCAAAGAATGCAAGTAACACATAAACATGTGAACAACCAACTTCAAATTATCAAGTAAACACATTCCAAATAAACATATAAATCATTCTAGTCATTCATAAAATATTCCTAACTTAACTTCATTTCTAACATTACCAAAACACCATACCTGTCAGGTTGGTCTCAACCCTAGTAAACCGTGCTGGCAAGGTGGTGGCTATCAATGGAAATGTAGAAGTCAGACGACCTTCTCCTTGTCTTTCGGTGTCCCTAAAACCATAAAATGTTACTCAGTCGGTCTATCGCTTGAATGATGCCATTAATCAAATTTTATGTCTTTATTTTATTAATTTCTATTTTGCTAAAATAAATTCTACAATTGGATCCGAAACGTCGAAGAAAATAGGTCTAGGCCTTCGTAGAAATTAATTTGGACGTTCGGTTTAAAAAGGGCAAAACGATCATTTTGCACTTTCAGAGGTTACCATCTCCCGAGGCCTTTCCTCATAAATCAGACTCCACGGTTGAGTTCGGAGTGTTCGAGATAATAAGATTTCACTATTCGTTTACTTAATTCGGAGTTCGTTTGACTGTGTTTTGACTCAGGGGCATTTCGATAATTTTTAAGGGTTCTACGGGTCTTCAAATTTTTGGGATCCTGTCTCGTAAAATGGACCCCACCATTGGTCTCAGAATGCCCGAGATAGTCAAAATACACTAATGACTTGTCCCGTTCGGACTTCGGACTAATTTAGGATATTTAAATAATTTAATTAATTTAATTAATTAAATCAATTTAATATTTTATTCAGGAGGGGTCAGACCACAATTAACTAAAAGTCTTGGGGTCAAAGTTGACTTTCTGAAAGTCTAGGGTTCAAAATTAAATTTCAAAAAAATACAAGGATTAGTTTGTAATTTCTAATTCTCTTATTCTTAATCCGGATAGCCAAACAGTAGCTAATTCCGAAACAGGGATAAGATATCCCTGTTTTCAATTTAATCCCAATTTCAATCTCACAACCCCGTAGCCAAACAACACCTATCCCCATTTAATTTAAAACCTACGGCTGACACGTGGCAGGGGCGGGTCGGCCTTGGCTCGATCCGAACCCGGACCCGAACAGTGCCCCTTCTTTCCCGTTTTCCCGGTGAGCCTCCTGTAGGGTTCCGGCGCCTTCTCTGGCGCCGGCGACTATTTTTTGATCAATTTTTAATGTTTTTCGAATGCAGTTTTCTCCCCTTTTTCTTTTAGACTCCATTTCTAAGCTCGGTTTTGGGTCTAGGCCACTCGAACGTCGCGAATAGAGGGAAAACAGTGGCTTCGACCAACTGGTTTCCTCTCTATTCCATGCCCCAAAGCCCATTGTTTTCACTCCATTTTGACCCTAAGTGTTTTCTGCACCTAATAGGATTTGTTTCCTACCATTCAAAACAAGTTTGACATATAAAATATCGAACCCACCTCCCATAGCCGTGACCTGCAACTGGGAAGTTCTCTCTCTCCCCTCAACCATTTTCTTTCATTTTTCTTGCAGTGTGTTCCATATTTCATATGCTATAAGTTCCTGCCATTAAATCTAACTACCATGCTTTAAAACAGATTGTATATTTAAAGAAATTCTAGAGAGAGAAAGCTTACCAACTTGCTGGGTTTTCCCTCTCTGGTTGCTGTTCCTCTCTCTCTCCCTTCTGCTTCTAGCTTCTTCCCAATGATTCCAAGATGAGTGAGGGCTGTCTGTAACCCCTCTTCTTCTTCCTTCTCCTCCTTTTCTTCACTCTCTCTCTCTCTACACTGCTCTTTCTCTCTCTACCCGAACTCACTTCTGTTTCTCTTTTCTCTCTAACCAAAACGAACCCTCATGTATATACACTTTCACAGACCAACTCCATCCCCAGTCAAATCCCAACGGACGCCTATACATCTAAGCTCACACGTAAATCCACTGCCCGGGCGGCTGTAGCCTCCCCTATCTCTCTTTCGGTTCTCCTAGTCCCTGACCTGCCCCTCTGCTCTAGCCATCATCCTCCTCCACAATCAGCTTTGCATTAAATGCAAAGTTGACTTTGCTAATATAAGCATATATATATATATATATATATTGTCACTTGTATAAACCCACACAACTGGCAAGCATTCTCACATATTTATATATATATATATATATATAAATATTTAAATACTCATACACATACACACACGTCATACACATACATTACATCACACATACATGCATACTTATACACATTTTAATTAATAATAATAATAATAATAATAACAACAAATGATAATAATAACAACCAACAAAATTTATTTAAAAAAAAAATTTTGAGGTTATTACAGTTTTACATGGTTTAAATGCTTTAAAGCCAAATTGAAGAAGTTACTGAATGGAGTGATTGGTTTTACATGTCTTATATATTCGAGCTTGAGTTGATTCATTTTTGCTCCACTAGTTTCGATAGCTTTTGAGCTACATTCCAAAATATTTTCCACCTTGATCCTAAACCCTGTTACAACCCTTGAAAAGTCCTTATGATCCGTGTTATGCATGTGATCCCAGTGGTGGAGAATGAGAAGAAATGAAAGCCTATGGTAGATCATTTCCATTGGAATGAATTTGAGTAAAACACATACCCTTCAAACACATGAGAGTCAAGTATTTATTTCCGTGAGGGTCTACGTATTTAGTTTACTCCATCTTCGAGTGAAAATTCTTACTAAGTAATTGTAAGTTGTTTAATGTTCATGATATGTTATGAGTTTTGAAGAGCTTGGTTATTCTTTGTTGATGGCGTTGCAGCCTTGGTGTTTTTGGCAAAGTGAATTTGAGTTTTGCTCGAGGACGAGCAAAAGTTAAGTGTGGTAGAATTTGATGAGGATGAAAAATGTCATATTTTTCTCCCTTAGTGTATAGTATTTTATACTTATTTGGTGCCTAAATATATTCATTATTCTTATATTTTGATTTAGGATGCAAATGGAGGCGCTAAGTGCAAAACGAAGCTAATTGGGTGATTTTGGATAGTTTCGACATCACTTCATAATCTGGGCATACCTCTCGCATCCAAGCTCTGATTGAGATGATTCAAGATGATATGGAACGCCAAGAAACAACTCTAAAACTTTCATGTTTTACGTTTTGAGAGGTACTGGCTGCATCAAGGTTGAAATCGGGATTGAAGTTGCTGCACCTACTCTACTAACGTTCTAGAGCATTTTTTTTAGCATACAATTCTAATGTGTGGATCTAACGTGATTTATTTTTGGAAGTTTCCAAATCTGGTGCACGACAATTCTAGCATAAAACACTACTTTCCTAGTTATATTAGGACTTTATTTTTTTTAATGTTTCCCTTAATTAGTTAGATTTGGATTTTTTTGAGGATAATATTTAGAATATCTTTAGGAGTTTTATTAGGCTTCGAAGAATGATTTTTAATGTGAAAAAGGAGAGCATCAAATTTTACGCCTCTCTTTCCTCTCTTCTTCTCTAATTTCTCTTTCAAGTTTTCATCATGGCCCTGCGTGGCTAAACTTTTATAATTGGTCGAAAGAAACAGAAGTCTCAGAATCAATAAAACTGTAAGATCTAATTTATTTTTATTGCTCAATTTATGCTTTGAGTATCGGATGCTCTTCTATACTTATTTTCATGATTGTATCGTTTAATTACTAGGAGGCAACTACTAGGTTAGATATCAAATCCGTAATTTTTTGATCCCTCTAATTTGTGAAGGAACTAAGATTTAATGATTTACTGCGTTAGAAATTATTAGATCTTAGGAAGAACGCTCAACTAAATTAAATACAACCGCTTGCGCTTGTGTTGTTTAGCTTCATCGATCTCTTTAATTCTTAAGGCTGCTACTAGATTAAACCTTTAGCGCTTGTCTTGGGTGGTTTAGTAGTTAAGGTTAATTAGATCACTTGTTTTCTAATTAACTGCGACTAAGGAGAGATAGGAAAATAGTTCCAACGGTGAATATTCGAAGTGTGAATTGATATATACTTGCATCGATGATCACTTGTAAAATTTCGGTGGTGGATGTTGACTTAGACCAAGATTTGTTCTTTTGATTGAATTCGATACTTTAATTTGAATTGTTCCTTAATTGTTTTTCTTAAAATTATTTTCGTTATACTCAAACCCCCCTATCCTTGTTCACATAGCATAAAACTAGGCTAGATATTCTCCGTGGGAACGATCTTTACATGCACTACTACATGTATTTTTAGGAGTTTAGGTTTTATTTTTTTGGTTGCCTGCGACAGCACACCACTTCGTGAAATTGTATGTTTATACTTATGTCATGTGTCCGACCCTCTATATGCTGACTACTTGGCCATTATTGTTAAACCACATGTAGTGGTGTTATACAATCTTGATACTTATGCTTATGTCTGTATTTGGAATATATTGATATTGTGTGTTTGTGATGCATACAGGACTTTAAGGTATGTCCTCTTCGGACTTGCATTAGTTTTTACACACTCTTTGTTGTGTGTTTGGGAAAACCCTACTAAGCGTTATGGCTCACCCTTGCTATTTATGGGGATAATAGGTATTGGCTAGATGGAAGATTGCTACAGAAGCAGTACGGGATGGACTAAAGTTATTGTAACATTAATTACCTTTTTGTATTTATTCATTTTTTTTATTAAGGGTGCATGTACCCTTCAGACTACTCATGTATATGTCATGTATATTAGACTATAGAGTCAGCTCTGAACACTACCACATTGTACAATATTGTTGGATGATTGGTATAGACCCTTTGATTGTAATCAATTTCATTTAATCTTGTTACAGGACTTGAACAAATCTAATTAGGGAATTGAACCGAAACTGATTAAACGAAGTTAATTAAAAGAATTGAACCGAAACCAATTAAAGGAAACTAATTTATTTCAAGAAAAAAAAATGGCCTGTATTTTATACACTTGACTAGGATAGTTAGTCCTATCACCTTTATTTCGAGGTCCCAATGACCCCTTAGTCCTACCTTGCTGGGTCAGGGGCATGACACATGGTACTTAGGGTTACCCAAAGGTTCCATCCCAAATTGGGATGAATGGTAGGAAAATTCCACTCAAGGTTCTTTCACGTGAAAGAAAGAATCAACAAACTCATGTTGGCTAAACTATCCCAAAAAATTCAAAAGATGCTCTAGGAAAACATCAAAGGGTTTTGTGATTGATCTTTGGGTTACTACAAGCCCATGATAGAAGAGGAGTTGGCAAAGATGTGTATTAATGGAATGGAAACCAAATTTAAATCAATCATAACATGACCACATTCTTCAAGCTAATCTAAGGGGTTAGAAAAATCACTAATGCAATTGGAGAAACCAAGCCCCAAACCAAACTCTCAACTATTTTTGCCAAGGGAGTCTAATAAGGAGCCATCGCCATTGTCTTAGAAGAAGAACCCAGACCAAATAAGAAGTTACGAGGAACCATTCCCCTAAATTTCACCTACGGGATAAAAAAAAGTCCATGTTCTTCTCAAGTAATGGTTAGACGACGACCTCTTGATGAAAGTTACCCCCTAGAAGGCTCCTACCACACAAGATAAACGGAGTCCCAATTATAATGACTACCACTAGACAATAAGGCATTCTCTCATGGATTGTTGGACCATAAAGAGGCTTTTCCAAAAAAAAATTTAGCTAATAGAAAACTACAATTCCTTAACAGGAATGATGTCGATGAGGGCTTGTTGCCTAAGCATCACGATGCAATCATGGCATAAATGGTCACTATCCATGACCTACACGAGATGTTCCCCCAATATAAAGTGATCGCTATAGCTTCTCTTGTCGCTCTAGTAATAGATGAGCAAATTTATGGCCTCAAAGAATCCACCAAATTCAGGTGGTTCTTTGACCAAATGGATTTTGAGGAGCAGTCCTTGTTGTAGGCAACAAAACTTATCCTTTGGGTAGCTGTAGAGAATGGCGAGATGTGCACACCAATCGATGGCTCTACAAAAAATAGTAAAAGAGTCCTACACAACTATATCTTTCATAAAATCTGTTTGACTAGTGCCCTACATGCACAATAGACAACTCTATATTTCCATCATCCTCAATGAGATGGAATTTTCTCGAGGATTCTTAGATAGAGGTGCGTTCATCAACAAAATCTCCTCAAAATTTTTTCTTGCCACTAGACTAACCATGGAAGATCTCCATGTGCCAACCATGGACATCACAAGCACTACAAAAAATAAGAGTTTTAGCGACGCTCAGTATTCGCGACGCACATCGTGCGTCGCTAAAAGTGACCATTTGCGACGCACAGTGTCACTTTTAGCGACGCACGGTGTGCGTCGCTAATAATGCCAGAAAAAATTAATAAAAAAATGAGTTTCCCGCCTGAAAATTGGCGCCTTAGTATTGGCGACGCCCTGGTGGCATTTAGCGACGCCCCCATGCGTCGCAAATAGTCCATTCGGAGAATCTCGCGTCACAAATATGACGGACGGAGCATTAGCGACGCCCATATGGGTTATTGGCGACGCACAGTGTGCGTCGCTAATAACCCTGTATATATAATATCATTCTGATCGTTTCTCTCTCTCAAACTCTCTTTCTCTCTCAAAGCAGGCGCCGTTTCCATTTGTTGAGGGTTAGAAGCTGAAAAGGGAAAGGGGAAACACACATCGCAGGAGGTTTAATCAGCCCATCAGGTAGGCCACGATGCTTGATTTCTCTTCTCTTTCTCTCAAACTCACATATATTTGATTCTGTTTGGTTGTAAAATCCTCATTCACACACACAGACACACACACATATATATATATATATATATATACATCTGAGTGTGTGTATTTGTAAACCCATAACACTATAATCAAATTGCAAATTATAATCAAGTATTGAACCATGTTTGTTGGGGGTATAATATTTTTCCCACTGCCACAGGGAATAATTGATTAGTGGGTGATTTTTATAGCAATTTCTGTGTTAGGCATGTTTCTAGGTGAAAATTTCATGCCTGGATAGAGATTTGGGTGGAGACTGTATGCATATCCCCTTTCCGGTGTATATTGATGAGATGAGATGTTGTATTTTATAATTTTTGTAACATTGTATTCTTGAATCTTAGTTTTTCAGTGCTGCTTAGTTCGAGACTGTACCCACAACTTGGCATGGGCTATAATGTTCTAACTATGTGAAAAATGGTATTTTTTTTTTATTTTTTTGAGTAGGATAGTATTATTATAACTCGAACATATATAAAATAAGATATTTTAATTATTAAATGGTATAAATATTTAGTTTTTATTAATCTTGATCATTTTATTTTTAATTTTAAATTATCTACTAATTAAAATATCATATATATGATGTGAGTTGGAAGATAGAATAACATTATAAATTATTTTCAGTAATGCTATTTAATTAAATAAATTTAGTCCTAATTATAAATTAACTAATGATAACAAATGATATAATTTATTCTAATTATTTCAAGTGTCTAATCAGTATATGATTTCAACTTACTGTGTTATACTAATAATCATTAAACTACTATTTTACATCCCATGCAAGCCTTTATGTTCCGACTTAGGCATTGATTTCATTAGGTGACAGCACTGGCCTAAATTAAGATGATTGGTGGGTTGACCATTAATCGGTTCTGTCAAAATAATTCAGAGTGACCCCTTTTTCAGTTAATGGCCTGTTTTCAATGCTCCATGAATCCTCTAATTAGAATTTTTTTACCAAACTCAACTTATTTGAGTTTGATTTAATTTAATATATGTAAATTTTTATTTTAATTTTTAAAATATAATTCTAAAAATAATTTTTTAACAAAATTATATATTTAAATTAATAAAATTTTTGAAATTATCTCAAATTTTTGTTAATTTGTACAAGTCATCCAAAACCGTTATTAGTTTAAAACCACATATTAAATATGCGATTTAAAAAATTAGATAAAGTTGATAAATAAATTAAAATTATCTACGTCGGATTAAATAAAATAAAAAACTCACTACCATTTAGTAAAAGATTCTCCCAAAAATAAAATTAAATGTGCATGTGTTTGTGCGTCTCTGTATGTATGTATGTATGTGTAATCCCAATACAGTGAAATTGCTATTTGTTAGAGAGAGAATATTAAGATGAGAAAGAAAGTCAAAATATTATATTGGGAAAGAAAGTAAATATTCAATCAATTTACTTATTTTGTTTTTTCCATTAGTTCAACAACTTTGACAAAAAGTATAATATAATTTTAAAAATTAGAGAGATAATATATGTAATTATTAAAAAATTTAATAAAAATAAGTATAATTTACCTTAAAAATATCGACAAGAGGAAGCCCATTAAATAGCATGTCTATTACAATAGCTCCATTAAATAGGAAGTGTGGTTTTTGATTTTTTATTTTTTTTAGTTGCACCGGTTAAATTTCATGGGATAGTACTTCGCTTCGATTCTAGCCTCTCCTATTCATATATTATCACATCCTTAATATGACATATATATATAGATATATAATTGCACTAATATCATGTAATTATTTAATTTTAACTAAAAAAATAAAATTAAAGAATATATGTATATTGTATACGGAACATATTATAATTAATATAAGTATCTAGAGTAGAACAAAATTCTATTACTTAATTTAGAGCTAAATTTTATTTATTCTGATATGCTTGTAATTACTCACAAGTCATAATAATCGATTAAGTGCAAATAATTTGATCTTATTAATAATAAGTTTTAAAAGGACAGCTGTTTACGCTTACCTTTTTTCTATAACAGCAAAAGAAATCATAACGCCAAGTTTCTTAACTACTCTTCATACTGGGTCTAGGACATAGCAAAAGCCATTGTTACGAAGACATTGTTTTGTAAAAAATATAACAACATTATCAATCATGAATCATTTGGTGCAGGTTAGAAAATTTTACATATTTCTCATAAGGCCAAATATAAGCTATACAAGTTTATATTCAATGATTTTCGGACCATTAGTCCCAGTAGTTTAGTTGGAGGCTACATGTCCACATGAGTTTACGTATTGCATATATATGTAATCTTTATTTAAACTGTTGGACCATTAGCTAGTTTGATTATGAAACTGTGCTTTCAGTGTTCCAAGTGTCTATTGGTAAGTACATCTAGCTATTTACTAGTTGATTGTGTCTAATCCATTAATTTTTATTTTTATTTTGTTTTGTTTTAGCTGCCAAGTAATAAGAGTTCTTGAGTCCTATTGATTGAGAGATCAACTAGATACACCTGAGCTATTAACTCAGTTAGTGGTTTGGTTTTAGGTAGCAATTGATTTGCTTTTGTTGGTTAAGTTGTTGTTGTCAGGTGCGAAGTAAGTAATTCTTGATGAATGACCTTAATTAATAGATAAAAATTGAAAGCTAGGTGCTTTTACTTGTTATCAACGAAATTCAATATGTTTTGTATTGGCATTTTGAATGCTATTGTTAATGTTTTTTAAAGCAAAACTCTGTCTGACAATCAGAGTTTGAAACTTATGCAAGTTTCAGCCTCAAAAAGGCCCATTTTGGGGTTTTGACAGACCAAAATGTCGGATATCGGCCTAATTGCACCGAAACCACCTCACACACCTCACAAATGATAAAATAGACTTGCACGAACTTACGGAACTCGGTTCCGATGCCCGGTTTGAAACTTATGCAAGTTTCAGCCTAAAAAATGCCCATTTTGGGGTTTTGACAGACCAAAATGCCGGATATCGGCCTAACTGCACCGAAACCACCTCACACACCTCAAAAATGATAAAATAGACTTGCACGAACTTACGACACTCGGTTCCGATGCCCGGTTTGAAACTTATGCAAGTTTCAGCCTCAAAAAGGCCCATTTGGGGGTTTTGACAGACCAAAATGCCGGATATCGGCCTAACTGCACCGAAACCACCTCACACACCTCACAAATGATAAAATAGACTTGCACGAACTTCCGACACTCGGTTCCGATGCCCGGTTTGAAACTTATGCAAGTTTCAGCCTCAAAAAGGCCCATTTGGGGGTTTTGACAGACCAAAATGCCGGATATCAGCCTAATTGCACCGAAACCACCTCACACACCTCAAAAATGATAAAATAGACTTGCACGAACTTACGACACTCGGTTCTGATGCCCGGTAAAACTTATGCAAGTTTCAGCCTCAAAAAGGCCCATTTTGGGGTTTTGACAGACCAAAATGCCGCATATCGGCCTAACTGCACCGAAACCACCTCACACACCTCACAAATGATAAAATAGACTTGCACGAACTTACGACACTCGGTTCCGATACCCGGTTTGAAAGTTATGCAAGTTTCAGCCTCAAAAAGGCCCATTTTGGGGTTTTGACAGACCAAAATGCCGCATATCGGCCTAACTGCACCGAAACCACCTCACACACCTCACAAATGATAAAATAGACTTATGCTACTTTATGTTGTTCTTATTATTTATGCATGCAAAACAAAAAAAAACAAAAAACTATTCACATTCTATGTTCATATATATTTAATAATTGTTCTAATATATGTCGTTTGATCTTTATTTCAGATTGATCGGAGATTATTGTCGCGGCGCTGTCTTTATGTTTTGCATCGAAACTTGTTATTTTTATTTTTTATTTTCATGGACATCTGTAGTAACATTTTGGACACAATTTTTAATTTTTTCTATTTAGTGATGAATGGTACATTTACAATTGTACATAATTAGTTTAATATATATATATATATGAATGTATTTTTCTGTTTCAAAATATTGATCATTTCAGAATGCTTGGATTTTATTGTATATTAGGATGGATGATTGATACAGGTTTAAACATGAAGAAAAATATATTAAAACAAAGCAGATAGTGTTGGAAAAAAAAAAAAAAACACTTTTAGCGACGCACACCATAGCGTCGCTAAAAGTCTGAATTTAATTTAAAAATCGCAAAAAAATCACTTTTAGCGACGCACAGGGGGCGTCGCTAAAAGTCATTATTGGCGACGCACGCATTGAGCGTCGCTAATAATCACTTTTAGCGACGCCCCCTGTGCGTCGCTAAAAGTGATTTTTTGCGACGCTCAAAACGTTCTTGGGTAGTATTGGCAACGCATGGATCCAATTATTAGCGACGCTCCTTGGGCGTCGCTAATATGCACTTTTAGCGACGCCAACGGTTTGTGCGTCGCTAATAGTATTAGCGACGCCACTTTTTGTGACGCCTTAGCAACGCACGTACGTGCGTCACTAAAGACCTTTAGCGACACTCATTTGGACTATTAGCGACGCACATGAGCGTCGCTAATAGTCCATTTTGTTGTAGTGAAGATTCAATTTGTAAAAGCAGAAAAGCTTGAGCGCGACCATCATAGACTTAGAGGTAGGACCTATAACACCTTGACCTAACCTAGTAGGTGATTAAGGTTACTTAATGAGTTTTATATGACAAAAGTGTGTGATTACACTATGTCAATCCCCAAGCAATGATAATTTTTAAGTAAAATAGAATAGTAAAGACTATTAGAAGAAGGCAAAAAATTGATAATTAATCCTAAACCGATGCATAAATAGTAAGCCTAAATAACCAAATCAACATTATAACTATCAAAGCTTAATTAATTAAACTACATGAAATGTATACATTTTATGGACGTGGTATATATGTACATCAAGTGGCTAAAAATATACAAAACATGAATACAAAATGAATATAATATTAGGTGGGTTATGGAATCCTCCACTAACACAAAAAGAGAGGAAAAAAGGCCAAAATACATGTATCAAGGCTTGAAACCAAAACCTTGACAAGAATTGCTAAAATTTTACCCACTAAGCTACCAGCCCACATCTATTAAATATACAACATAAAATGTATATAAACCATAATAAGCTTGTATGGAATTGCATGTAAAGAATGATGTGTCACCCCACGGATTAGTCAAAGCTTGGGTGTCAACATATTAGTGGACCAAGACCCTATACCCAATGAAAATTCATGCAACTATCCTCCTCACATATATAATATACATAAATTTGTGTGTATTGGATTCTTATCAATCCAATCGAGAGAGAGACCAAAACATGAGTGAGAGAGAGAGAGAGAGAGAGAAAGAGAGAGGAGGGAGAAAAAAATGTAAGCTTGCATGTACTAGTGGAACCAAGGTTAGGATATGAAGAACTGAACTCTCGAATGAGTAGAACATAGAAGAAAAGGAAAGGAAGCAACTGAACCAATAAAGAGAGAGAAGTTGAAGAGAGAGAAAAATGAAGATAGAGAGAAATGTCATGAAAAGCTCCAAACAGGTACAAATTGAACTTTGTTTCCCTTAGATTCATGTTTCTCATGTAATTAGGATAATTTAGCGTAGAAAAATGCCCAAAAATTAAGGTCCATGTGGGACCAACAATGGCTGAACACCTTGAATTTGGTCATGTTAAAATGTGAATCTTAACTCCATTTGAACTTGAGGCCGTGTAGAGGATGAATATATAGGAAGAAACAAGGAAGAAAATGGTTAAGAAATGAGGCTTGACCATTGGCTTACAGGCTCGGTTGGAGAAAAATGATAATCACGATTCCTTGAGCTTCAATGTGTTTTGATGATTGGAAGACTACAAAATGATGTAACTTAACATTTAGGATGATTTAGAATTAAAACCTAGATAAAATAAACAAAACATTGAAAAAAAAAAGTAGTCGCCAAAAAACTAGGCTTCGCTAGAGCTGACTAGTTTTCGGCCATTTGACGGTGAAAAGCTAGGCTAAATCAAAAAGCGACCATGGGGATCGTGTTCTGGGTGAAACACGAATCAGAAAATTGTAAAATGACCACCAAAAAATGATCGTCGTCAGCCATTTTCGCTAGAGAAGGCGATTGGCGCCAGTGATCTGATTGGGTTGACCCTGGTCAACGGGTCGTGTAGTCAACAGTTGACTGAATTGGTCAACTGGTTAACCAGTCGGGTCAGAACCAATCCATGCAGAGTAAAGGATAATACTACGTCATTTAAGGTAGGATATTAAGTTATATATGTTAACAAAAGTACAACATTTTGGTGTTAGGGTTTAAAAAAAAATTAGAGGCGTACTGCAAGTGCGGGGATTCAAACCCCTGACCTCCCAAGATTAACCCCAAAGCTTTATCCACCAAACACTTCGCATTATTGTTAAAAATCATAACCTAATATATATATATATATATATATATATATATATATATATTATAATATTATAACTTAAAATAATAAAATAAATAAACATGTTGCTAGGTGATTTGAACCTATGATCAGTGGGAAAAATGGCCAAGACCTAACCACTGTGCCACGCTCAGTAGTTGTGCCCATGTTTACTCAATCAACGACCAAAAACTGGAAAACAAATCAGTTTTACAACTTCATTTTCTTAGCTCTTTTTGAACTATTCTTCATCCTAAATTCATCCAAACGTTATTTTATAGCTTCTAGACAAGTTTTTAGCCACTGAATCCCATCGAAACATCACAAAGTTCTGATCGATTGATTGTTCCTTCGGTGGAACCTGTAACTTGTTTGTCCAACCTATTTTCTTCACCATTTGCTTTCATTTTTTGTCCTATGTTTGTATTTTTTAATCCTCCACATGACCCTAGGATTAAACAAAGTCAAAACATAAGTTTTTATGGTAACCCACAATCACAGTATTCAACTATGAACGACCTTTCACAGACCTTGAGTGCTGGTCATTATCTTCTCGATTTCTTATGTTGATTCTTCCATAAATTGGCTTAAATAATGTGTTTAATTAAAAAAAAAGGTCCATACCTATTTTAGGCCACCCAATCCTTTCTCTCCCTTTGATGGTCTCTCCCTCTCTTTATGATGTCTCTCTCTCTTCTTTATTCTCCAGTTTTAGTTACAAAATGGGACACAACTACCCCATAATATGTGTATATAATAATGGCTAAGATGGCTTTCATGGGTAGCCTCAAATTTAATTATGTCACATCAAGTAACCTAGGTGTATCGACTACAATCTCTCTTCACGCTCATACTGCCACTTCACTGCTATTCCTTCATCTTGTCTCTCTTTTGGAAAGCTCATGCTTGAGGTTTCTTTCCTCAAGCATGTGTTAGCTCCCTTATTTTTTCACATGTCTCAAACAAATGTATGTGTGTGTATATATATATATATATATATATATATATATATATGAAGTTACATATTTGTATTATATATACACTTATACACTTACGTATACATATACATATTCCATACTCTCATTTGTCTACATATACATATATTTTTCATATTATATGTATGTATATTTTACCTATATTGTAGGTGTATATAAGATTTTCATTACACATTCTTTATTTAATCTCTTCTAAATCTTTTACATTAAGTGTGTTATCACTTTCAACACAAGACTTACGATATTAATTTTAGGTTATTCGATAAAATTCTAGAATTAAAATAGTCAGGATATGACAAAAGGGACTGATTTGCACCACTCAGGTTCTAAAGTAGCATGGAGTGTGGTTTGTAATAAAAAAAGTGAAGGGATCTTTGTATAAGGATTGTGGAAGACTAGAATAAGGCATCTATTCTCAAGTACATTTGGGAAATTTGTTCAAAAAGGATTCTATTTGGATGAAATGATGCTATGAATACTTCATAAATGGGCACAGTTTTTGGAGTGTGGCCATTCCCTTTGACTATAGCTGGAGTTGGAGAAAGATCCTAAAGCTTAGAACCTTTGCAAGATAATATATTAAAACCAAAATTGGCAATGGGAAGGAGTCTTTTATGTGGTTTGGCAATTGGAACCCTTTTGGATTTCTATCCCTTATTTTTGGCATTTCTATTATCTCAGATTGCAACAACTTTGGTACAGTTAAAGTCTCTCAATTCATTAGACAAGGACAATGGAAGTGGCCGCCTTGCTTATCTTCTGCCATTTCCTTCATCAAGAATGCCACCCCTGGCTTTTTTATTCCTTCCCCTGACTCAAATGATCAAGTAAGATGGACTCTTCCTCATCAGGTGTGTTTATCGGTGCTTCTACTTGGAATTCAACTAGGGACCCTCTCCCTCTATGCCTTGGGCCCCAGTTGGTTGCTTTGCAAATGATGTCTAGCCACTAAATTTAAGCTCAAGCAGTGGGGCCTCCTTCATAATGACTATTGTTCTCTCTACCTATTGGAAAACGAAACCTCTAACCATATTTTTTCCCCTAAACAACTATAAGAAGATATACTATTGAGTTTTTATTTTCATAAGACAACTAATACCTAGAGAAATGAAATTTGAAGGATCCTATCTATCTTACAACCTAACTCCTTTAAAGTTTCAATTCTAAAGCTTTCTTTATTTGCCACAATTTGTCACATATGAGCGGAAAGAAACCAACGAATTTTTAAGAGACCAGTACGAGATGCTAGGATGCCTTTTTGGTCTTATATCGGATGCTATCAGAGTGGCTACTTTCTCATGGAAAGGAATTCCTAACTCATATGACAATTGGGAATTGAGCTTAAGTCTGGGTTTGACTGATAGAATATTTTCTTGACTGGTGATGTTTCCTACCTTCATTAGGCTTTTGGTTGTCTAGGATTGTTTGTTAGCATGTTTTTTATCTTCCTCCCTTGCCCTTTTTTGGGCTTCGCACATTATTTTCTTCACTTCTAATAAAAGCAGACTTTTCAAAAAAAAAAAAAGATACATGTTAGATCCAAAAGAAAAAAAGAAGAAGAAGAACAATGGTGTGATCCAACAATAATCTTTTGGGAGTAAAGTGCCAGTTTACGAAGGTCGTGATCAAATAAATACAAACCTGTGGAAAAAGAAATTCACTATGATGAGTCAACTTGCCTTAGTGAATGTGATTGAGTTAAAGGAAAAAGTTGCAACAACTGGGGTGTTGGAGTAACTCAACTTGTTTGAGTTTGTACTCTAAAACTTCATTTAGTGTATCTGATTTGTTGGACCAGGTTATATGGTTTTTATTTAGTTTGGATTATTTAAGTTAAAAAATCCAATCTCCATGTGAAGTTGATTGAATTTATTGCTTTGATGATTTTTTAATAATTACCATTGATTGATGAATGAGTTATTTGGCGCCTGATTAACTGAAATTGGTAAATTAAATCAATAATTGAATTGAGAGATATTATCCACCTCTTAAAACAATACTTAGCTCCAAAATTGGCAGGAGGAACCTCATCTACTACACATGCAAGGCACATGTTTTATATATATATATATATATATATATATATATATAGATGTTTAATTTTTAGTTAAAACTAAATAGTATCATGTAGTAAATTAAGGTTGTGACACACACCTGAGTAAGAGAAAGTTCCTCGTACGTGGTTTAGAGCTATCCTTTTTCTTATTCAAGATCATTATGATAACATTTGTTTTCTCATCCAAATTGAGTTAGGACTCTTTTAGTAGGTTTCCTAATTTGATTAAACCTTTTAGATAAGTTCTCTAGCTCAGCCACAACTTTCTTGGTAGGTTTTTTGTACCATAAAAACCTTGTTTGTTGTACTGGTAGGTTTTGTAGTCCAACCATGACTCTTTAGTAGATTCTATAGTCAATTATGATTCTCCGAAAAGTCTCCAAGTTAGTTATGATTCTTTAATAGGTAATCTAAATTTGTTAGGACTCTCTTGTAGGTCTTTTAGTTGAGTTAGGATCTTTTAATTAGTAGGTTTTGTAGTTCGGTTACTTTTCTTTGTAGATCTTTTAGTTGATTATGAATTTCAATAGGTCTCCTTGTTTAGTTAGTACTTTTTGAGAGATTTCCTAGTTTCTTGTCGTCTTTTCATTTGTCGTTGAAATTTAAAAGTACATGATTATGAAACATAATATTATAGTCCACGTTTGCAAATTGCAGTAATATTTTTACTTGTTTTTCATTTTTTGGTTTGGCCTTTGTTTTCTGATAGGGCAAACAAGTTATAGCAAACATGTTATCATATGAATGTCAAGTACCAGAAAAGAAAGAAGTGAGAGTCAATGAAATGTTACTTTCTTTCCCTAGATTGGTGACATAATTAAATGTCTCAGTAGATGCAAACATGTTATCATATGGGACAATTGTTGCAAACAATTGACGTAACTATGAGCTGATCTCTATATTCATTGACAACATCCCAAATTCTATGTCCTTGAAAGGTCTTTCCTCGCTCTTCATGAAGTTTAGTATTGTTAAGGATGTCTTTATCCCTAACAAGAGAAGAGCCCGTTCTGGAATAAGATTTGGTTTTTTTCGCTATAACTATACTGTGGCTGCGGATAAGGCCATTCAAAAAGGTAATAGAATGTGGTGCAATGACAGAATATTGACAGTCAAGAAGTTTGAGTTTGGAAAAAGAAAGGAGCCATAGAAGAACGACCATTATATTCCCAAACTACCGACTGAGGATGGTATTTTTGTTAGCTCAAAGACCTTTACCCACCCACCTTCATATGTAAAGATATTGTAAGGCAAGGTTTCCACACATCTCAATCCACCTTCTATAGAGATCCAATAAATAAGTAACGACTGGCTTATGAGGAGTGTGATTGCTAAAAAAAACTTCCCCAAATCACTAGAATCCCTATATGAAGATTTTATTGGTGAAAGTGTGCAAGGCATTCAAATCTGTGATTACGAAGGTGAGAAAATTATATTAAATTTTTCAACTAAGGAAGAGATGAAAGCTTTTCTAAATAAAGGTTTAGGTTGGCTATCTTTGTGGTTTAAGAAACTATATGAGTGGAAGGGGACGATGATGGTGCTGATGACGTAGAAGAAGATGCTGATGTGGCTATAAAAGTCTATAACATGGATGAGGGAAGGAAGGACCAATGAAGTGTGGTCTAATCCCGAGTCTCTCATGGTGGTGATGTGGGCATTCATGATTATTATAACTCTACTTCTAGCTGCCCGTCTCTGGTGGAAGAATCCAAGAGTCACCTTAAGAAGAGTGTTGATGGATATACATGTGAGGATGAAGTTAATACGTTGTTTATTGGGATAGAAAAGTCAAATCTTGAAAGAGTCTCAAATGATGGGCAAAGAAAAAGTCTTAGTGGGCCTATTTCTAAATATCCTGGGATTCATCTAGAGGTCTTTTTGGGCCATGGTGATAATGTTGGGTTAACGGGTTTTATGCAAATGAGGAGCTTCTTTTGTCAAGCCCACAAGATGATTCTCAAGATGTTTCTATTTTTGACGCGCGTAACCTTCCCAATATTCCTTATTATCGAAGGAACACCTCTTGTCCTATAGGGAATACAGAAATAAATATCCCATTTTCACAAAAGGGGAAAACTCTGAAACCTTCCAATAATAAGAACTCATCTCGTTCCCTCACCACTCTTGCTTTCCTAGGGTCGATGAGCTCTTTCAGATCTTTGGTCCAATCCAGATCTAGAAGGAAAAAGAATGTTATTTTTAGAGGTGCTATTACTATGGTTTCTGCCTCAATATCAGCATCTTCGAGATCGAAGTCAGCCGATAGCAATGTTCTTATCTCAGAAGCTCGAGCCACTTGGGAGTTGGGGAAACTCTTGGGATTGCAATTCTAGGGTAAGGAGCAGGAAATTATTGATAAAATAATGGAGTTAGAGGCTAAGGATGATTCTCAGATGGTTCAAGGGATTGGGGGGCTTGCTTAATAAGTTCTTCTATCTGTCAAGTGGTTTCAAGCTCTATTTTTTTTTTGTCTCCATGATTATGTTATCCTGGAGTATTAGGGGTTTGGGTAAATCAGTCAAGAGAAGGAAATTAAAACGCTTATTAGTGGACAAGAAGGTTATTTTTTGGTGTTACAGAAAACAAAAAAATAAGATATTAGCAGGGCTTTAATTCAATCCATTTGACCGTGGGATAACTTTGATTTCGTAGCAGTGGATTCTATCGGCAATTATGGGGGTATTTTATGTGTTTGGAACGCTATTATTTTTTCTATCTTGGTTTGTTTTTGTTATCGTCACTTCTTGTTAATCTCAAGTAACCTATCTCCAAATTCTTCGTGTTATATCATCAATGTTTATGCCCCTAATGATGTGGGCAATCAAAAACTGCTATAAGACTCGGTGGTGTGTTGGCGGTGACTTCAATGAGATAAGGTAGATTAGTGAAAGAAAAGGGTGTTCCAAGAGAGACAAAGGCAGATTTCAATGACTTTATTGACTCTACGGAGCTTTCGGATCTTCGATTGCTTGGCAAAAGTTTCACGCGGTGTAAGTCTAATGTCACGGCTCGAAAGTCCATCCTATGTAGATCTAAGATCGCGGGGTCGACCTTCTGGCGATCCTTCTTTTTTTTCTTTTGACTTATATTAGTAATAACAATGTGTAATAAAATAATTTAACAGTTATACAGCAGAAGTCATAAATAAGGTTCTATACATATCAAAAGAGAACCAACATTACATCACCCTTAGGTGGTGAATACATGAGAGAGTTATAACTATACCGATCCTTTCCTGTTACATTTATAAAAAATGCCCTCTATTGCCTGCAAGCTCCTACTGTATACTTGCAACGTCCTTTCCTGAAATAAATAAGTCTGAATGAGCTAACAAAGCTCAGTAAGTAAATTCCTTTTTCTCTGCCATGGACCTAGGGTTAATGTAGAAAAGAATATAATCCAAGATAAACAAGGATATGATAACATGATAGCCAATTAAGAAATGGGATATCATAATAGCCAATAAAATGAAACATCTCAATAGCTAATAAAATAGAATGCCATAATAGCCAATAGAATAGAATATCACAATAGGCAATAGAATGGAATATCGTAATAGCCAATAGAATGGAATATCTCAATAGCCAATAGAACGAAGTGCCACAATAGCCAATAGAATGAAGTGTCACAATAGTCAATGGAATATAATATCACAATAGTCAATAGAATGCCACAATATCCAATAAAATGGAATGTTACCATAGCCAATAAAATATAGTGTCACAATAACCAATAGAGTAGAACATCACAATATCCAATAGAATGTCACAATAGCCAATAGCCAATAGCCAATCAAGAAATAAAATAGGTTGTCACAATAGTCAGTTAAGAATAGAATGTCGCAATAGCTAGTTGCCAAGAATAGGAATCATCAGAAATGACCATTTGGTCCAAAGGCATATCCCAAGATAAAGAAATCAAATCAACAATGGGGGATGGGTCTAAGCACTAATATGCTGCCGCAATTCATAAGATAGGTACATAAACATGTCAATAATCAGATAACGTAACATCAAATAATCCAAGGATAGGTTCACAAAGCATATCAATATCCAAGGAATACATCATCAAACATGTCCAAGACAGGTTTGCAAGGCATATCAGTAATCCAAGAGTGCATAATCAGAATATCAATAAATGATATGAGTATTCAATAATCCCAGAGTGCATTATCAGAATATCAATAAATAATATAATAGAATATTAATAAATGATATGGATACTAACAGAATAGATGCTGTCAACAGAAAGGCTCGACATACCCTTAGAAGCCCTTATCCAGGTTTACCCCACCATCGGGCTCCTGAATAACACTAGAGCTCTTTGTATATATATCATGTCCTCCATGGACTTTGACTCGTAGGTCTAATAACATCTATGAATCATATGGACGTTGTGATGGATCACAACTCCAAGCACTCATAATAATAATATCATGATTATCAGAATTCCACAGGTGATGTACATATTTATGGAATAACAAACTCTCAGCAGTGAGAGGCATAGCAAATTTCCAATATCTAAACAAAGTGTAAAAATGGTCAAATAATCATTTGGGATATTGACAATCGAATTCTCACCTATCCACAAGATAGAACAATATCAAATGGTGGAATCAATACATATCAGGCACAGTATAAGAGTATAAATTTAGGCAACATTAAAAAATAAATTGTGACATGGCTTAGGAATATCGCATATCAGGGCTTCGAGGTTTACTTACAAAGATATAACAGTCAAACTCTCAATAATTCTCACAAGATAGAACAAGTATCACATTGGGGTTTCAATAAGTATCAGGTACATACTTCCATAAGATAGAACAAGTATCAAGTTGTGAAATCAATAAATATTAGGTACGTATTTCCACTATATAGAACAAGTATTCAATTGCGGAATCAATAAACATCAAGTCCATGGTCTAGACATAGCAATTCAATTCTCAATAATTTTTACAAGATAGAACAAGTATCCAATTGTGGAATCAAAAAAACGTCAGGTATGCATAGGAGTACAAACTTGGCAGTATAAAAGAATAACATGGCTAGGAGCACCATATGCAAGAAATTGGATTTTACTTACATACAAAATGTATAAGCAATCATGATTAAGATATAGTGGTCAAATACTCAATAAAGTCCACAAGATAGAATGAACATGAAATTGTGGAACCAATAACATTAGGTAGGTATCAAAGTACAACCTTGGCAATAAAGGAAATAACATGGCTAAGAATACCACATGTAAGAGACCCAAGATTTACTTACCTTTAACAGTTTGTTCTTTCTGAGTAGTTAGTCACTTTCCCTTTTCCTTTTGGAGTCCCTATAAATTAGTAGACATTTCTTAGTTCAATTACTACGTATAGTCTAATGTCCTAAATTTAGTCAATTTCATACATCGATATTTTAGGTGTTTTATTTGGTAAAACGGACTCTACCGTTGAGTTTGGAACGACGAAAAAAATAGGTTTAGACTTTTACGAATCTCGGTTTGACTTTGGGCATCACTAGGGGCAATATGGTAATTTGGCACTTCTACGGGTCTTAATTTTTTGGGACCTCATCTCGTGAAATGGACCCTTTCATTGGCTTTAGAATGCCCAAAATAGGTAGGAATACACTATACTTTCATTTTATTTGGACTCCAATATTTATTACAATTAATAACTAAATTAATTTAATTAATTAATTTAAATAATATTATTTATTATTTGTGCTAAAGTATGACCACACGTGCCTCAGTGCATGGTGGTCCGCTGGTGGGGTTTAAATGCCCACACGCCCTAAAGTCGAGGGTTCGAACCTTGGCAGCAACTCCCCTTCCCTTATTTCTTTTTTAAACTATTTTTTAAAAAGCAAAGCCAAAATGACGTAGCTTACCTTACCCATTCCCTGCTCAGTCGAGTCCCAACCTGACCTGGAATCCGACCCATATTCCCTTACGCTTTTTTGGTCGTCTTCTTCACTGATGTCACCGGCAACTGTGAACTTCTCTCAGTCGTTTTCTTTCCATTTTGTTGTATCTTTTTTACGTTTTTTTATACCAAATTGATTCTCGGAACCTCAATAAATCATTTGGGACTGTTTTAGATCTCAAGCCTTACATGTTTCGACACCCATTTTAATTTTTGGCCATGCACTAGTTCTGAATATTTGACTATAAAATGGTCATTTCTTGACCATTTTTCATAATTCAAAGTGTTTTAGAATCGTTGCATAATTTTTTATCCTTTCCCATTCACCAAACTAAGTTTGGTTCAACTTAAATTTTTATTGATTTTGGGCCATGAATACAGAATGACTATTCTTGGATTTTCTTCAAGTTTTCCTACTGCTTTTGGGTCCTACACACATGCAAAACAATATAGGAGGGATTTGGAGCACTTACCTTAAGCGATTCCTCCAAAATGTGAAGCTTTTTTCTCCTTCGTCAATGGCAAAATTCCACTAGAACAACAGCTTCTATTGGTTTGTCTAATCTCACACACACACACAGGTCCTTTTTTTTATTTTGTTTGCTTTTCTTTCCTTTCCTAATGCATACAAGGCATGCCTATACTTATAACTTCTCCACCGTATCTCTATTTCTTTCTCTCTCTGTCTCTTTCTCTGTCTCTCTGTCTGTCTGTCTCTCTCTCTCTCTCTCTCTCTCTCTCTCTCTCCTGATCTATCCCATTTTGATATTTTTCCTTATCTTAACTTCATTTGGATATTTTGAATATTATATAAGATATATATACACATATAATATACATATATACAACTTGATGTCGGCACACCTACTCACACACACCAAACACACACTCACACTACTGACACACACACACACCACTTGATGCACACACACATTCCTTCACTTTCTTTTCTTTTTCCTTTTCTTTTCGTTTTCTTTCATTATATTTTGTATATTATATATATATATATATATATCACATACTTACACACACTATTACACACATGGCTGCACACACACACACACACACATATATATATATATTATACACACACACACTATATATATATATTACACACACACAGAGTACCTTGTATATATATATATATATATATATATATATACACTCACACATATACATGTATATATATACCTATATATTTTATATTTATATATACACACATTGTTTCACACACATATACATATATATATATATACATACCCATATATGTATATATATATATATACACATACGTATATATTTACACCACATATACATTATATATATGCACTTTTGTGTGTGTGTGTGTGTATATATATATATATATTGTCGTGTACGTGCTCATTCACTACATATGCGTATTTACCCTAACACTCGGGTATCGGGGCTTTTCGTATTCAAAATTGGATTGTTTATTTATTCTCGAGAAACGAACCCTAGCAGTTCACGTTTATAGTATTTACTCGGTCATATTTTAGGTCGGGGTATTACATCTCATGAAGAAGATAAATGGAGCAGGATTGACCATTTTTTATTGCAATCTGAATGGATGATTTAGTTTAATTTTAAGTCATGGGGTCTTCCTAGATCCTTATATGATCATTCCCCTATTATTATGATGGAGGATTGACGAGATTGGGGTCCTCGTCCATTCAAGTTTTTAAATGTTTGGTGCTCTCATCCCTTTTATGTCAAAAGTTATAGATTTTTGGAGTAATTACCAGATTAATGGTTAGGTAGGGTACATGCTTTTGAAAAACTACAGGGTCTAAGGTTCTTATTGAAGTAGTGGAACCTCAATGATTTTGGTAATATTGATGAAAAATTTAAAGTTGCTAATGATCATCTTCATTCCTTGTATCTAATTACTAAATTTAGAAGTGTAAATGATGGAGAGTCCCCAAAGTATAAGGATCTAAAAAGTGGTATATGGAATCTTCAGTAGAATGTTAGATTCCTTATGGCTTCGGAAATCTAGAGTAAACTAGATATCCAAAGGAGATTTAAATACAAGGTTTTTCACCTTGTTGCTAAGGGCAGGAAAAATCGCAATATGATTAATTCAATCTCTTTCAATAGTGTGGATACCTCTGATCCTTTGTTGGTCTAGGATGGAATCAAATCTCATTTTCAACAATTCTATTATGATAAATGGAAAGTGAGGCCTAAGTTAGTTGGGCCCCTAGAAAGGATGCTTGGATGCCTCTTTATCTCAATCTATTGAAGTGTCTTTTTCTGAAGAAGAAATCTGAAGGATTATAAAAGTCTGTGAAGGCAATACAACTCCCCGTCTAGATGGGTTTAATTTTCTTTGGGTCAAGAAATGATAGGGTATAATCAAGGTTGATTTTCTTCAATTTTTCAAATATGTCCATAACAATTCTAAGCTAGTTAAAGGTCTAAATTCCTCTTTCATTGTCTTAGTTAAAAAAAAAATCAGATCTAATTAGCTTAATTGATTATAGGCCAATAAGTCTTCTTAGTTGTATATATAAAATTCTAGCTAAAGTTCTTTCTTATAGATTGAAGAAAGTTTTGCCTCGGATTATAAATGAGAATCAATAAACATTCATAGAAGGTTGGAGCATCTTGGATGGGTCTTAATTGCAAATGAAGTGGTTGATTGGTGGAAGAAGAACAAAAAGCAAGGTATTATCTTGAAGCTAGACTTCAGAAGGCTTTTGATAGTGTAAATTGGTCTTACCTTCTGCATATGCTAGAGTGTTTTGGTTTTGATACAAAGTGGTTGGGATGGATACAAGAATGTATTTCCTCTGCTAGGGTCTCAATTCTTGTAAATGGGTATTCAAACTCGAAATTTGTTATGGAGAAAGGCTTGCATCAAGAAGATCTCTTATCTCCATTTATTTTTATCATTGTTGTGGAAGGTCTTAACATTCTATTTAAAAGAGCTGAAGAACTGGGCATTATTTAGAGTGTTGTGGTGGGATCAAGTGGGGTAAAGGTGAACAACTTACAATTTGCTGATGATACAATTATATTCTGCAATGCTGAGTGGTCTGATATTGTAAACGTCAAGAGAATCCTACGTTATTTTGAAGTTATTTCTGGTCTAAAAAATAATTTCCACAAAAGCTCCGTTTATGGAGTGGGAGTTTCAGAATATTTCTTGTCTAATTTGGCTTCATCTCTCAGATGCAATTGTCAATCTCTTTCCAATGAAGTACCTGGGCCTTCTTCATGGTGCTAATCCTCAGCTTAGGAAAACTTTGTCCCTAGTTGCTAAAAAATTCAAGTCAAAGTTAGCTCCTTGGAAGAGCAGATTCCTCTCGTTTGGTGGGAGGCTTACTTTAATTAAATCCATTCTTTAGAATCTCCCTCTATACTATTTATCTCTATTCAAAATTCCTAATTTAGTAGCTTCCCATCTTGAAAAGATCTAACCAGATTTGTTATGGGGCAGCTCTGAATGAGTTGGGAAAAATATACCATGAGTAAGTGTTCTGGTGGATTGGGGATTAGGAAACTTAAAGTGATGAATGACCGCCTTCTTCTCAAATGGTGGTGGAGATTCAGCTTAGAAAATAATTCTCTTCGCAAAAAGCTTTCAGTTGTAAAATATCCCTACTCGGTTAGGGATTGGTTCCTAATATCTATATCTCTTTTTAATTTTTCTAATCTATGGCTTGATATTACCCGAGGTAATCAGTGTAATCCTGTTTTATTCAATCCCTTCATGTCTAACTTGGTTATTTCTATAGGTACTGGATTGTGAATATCCTTTCGGAATGAACATTTTTTAAGGAGACGATTCTTTAAAGTCTCTATTCCCTCAGCTTAGTCTGTCTATCTTAATATATGGGAACCTAACGGATTTCGCTATCCTTAGAGTTGAGCAAGAAAGCTACATCTACCTTTTCATAGGTAGTTATTCGTTTAGAAAGCTAAGGATCTTTGTAGATTACACTTCCTATTGTTGAATGCTCCTTCTACAATTGAAGGAAGAAATGACTCATTTCTTTGGAAAGCTCATTCTTCCAATCAATACACAGTCAACTCTCTGTATAAAGGGTTTGAATCCACCCTTGGCCCTAAATTAAAAGTTATGGAACTTATTTAGGATAGTGTCACTCCTCTAAACGTGCAATTTTTTGGTTGGTTGGCCTGACATAATCACGTAAAATCAGCAAAGTATCTCCATAAAATTTGGCTTCTCAGGGATGTTGATGACTACCTGTGTCATTTTTGTGGGCTGGTGGGTGAATCCACTAACCATCTTCTTTTATTATGCCCTGAAGTTTGGGAGATTTGGGTTGATTGCTTAAGCTAGTAGGATATTTAATGGGTTACTCCTAGCTCTATAAAGAATACTCTTATCTGGTGGTAGGGTTATAAGTTCAAAAGTATCCATAAAGTCATTTAGGAAGCTATGCCATTTGTAATCTTATGGTCAGTTTGGAAATTCAGGAATGATAGGATATTCAACAATGCTTCATTACACTGGTCAGTGAGAAAGGATTTGATCAAATTTAGAATTGCCATTTGGGTTAAGCATAAGACAAAATCCTCTCCTCTCTCTTTGGATGCTTTGGTCTACCATGTTCAAACTATCATTGATAGTAAGAATTCCTAATATGGCGGTTCCGTCTGTGTTTTTTCTGTAAGTTTCATGCCTAATCTTGCTTTAATTTCTTGGATGTTGTAGCTTCCCTGATGTAGCAGAAGCTTATGAAGAAGTACAACACCGCTTACTTTTTGGAGAATCGCTCAAATCCATGAACAAAGAAACACACACTCAAATCCACGAGCTCAGAGAATAAGATCTCAAAAAGAAAATTATTTATTAAATGAAAGTTAACCTTACAATGAAAAGAAATAGCCTTTATATAGGCTGCAAAACCTAATTTGTCTAGGACTAGAACTCCTAATTCGACTAGAACTATAACTTTA
This sequence comes from Nyssa sinensis, assembly GCA_008638375.1. Lineage (NCBI taxonomy): Eukaryota > Viridiplantae > Streptophyta > Magnoliopsida > Cornales > Nyssaceae > Nyssa > Nyssa sinensis. The sequence continues at coordinate 32,270,810 of CM018031.1, forward strand.
GGAAAGAAATAGCTAAAATAAGGAAAAATATTAAAAATTTCAAAAATAGAAATATTCTAATTAAAATCATAAATCAAAAAACCTAAACTTAAACAACAATTTGGTAAAAGGACAGATCCAAATGACAACGCAGCTTTAGGAAATTAAGCAGCACATTATTACAAAAAATAGTAAAAACGCGCTTTTGAAAGCCAAAACAAAGGAATTTGCCTGAAAAATAGCATATGTCCTAGCAAAGCAATGAGTATTGATCAGCACATCGATTCCAAGTTATCCATTGAATTTCACACAATTCTGACAATTCTAGCATTGCATATTGATCAGCACATCGATTCCAAATCACCCACCGAATTTCACCCAATTCTGACAATTCTGGCGTTACACGTAATTCCATGCTAGGAATGGAATTCTTCTACAATCTGTTCTACACTAGTCTCCCCTGCTTGAAAAGAAATCAACCTCGAGTTTGGTAATTGAGAAGACGACACATCAGGAGTATGATATTCAAACAAATCAGCAACATTGAAAGTAAGAGAAATGGCCATATCTGCAAAAAGGTCCACGACATAGGTATTATCATTAATTTTCTATAGAATCTAGAAAGGAACATATTTCTTGTCTTTCAGCTTGTTGTACGTGCCCACTGGAAGCCGCCCTTTGGGCAAATAAACCATCACTAGATCCCCTTCTTAAAATACTTGAGCTCTTCTCTTTTTATCAGCAGCTGCCTTGTATTTGGGATTAGATTCCTTCAAGTTTTTCCGCACCTCTTCTTGAATAGCCTTGATTCGATCCACCATATTTTCTGCTGCAATACTCAAACAAGGAAGCTTTGGCAGAGGAACCAAGTCTAAAGCATGGCGTGGAGGACAATAATAAACAATTTCGAATAAGGTCTTCCCAATAGAATGATTTAACATACTGTTATAAGAAAACTCAACCTGTGCAAGAGCAAGATCCCACTGTTTTGGTTTCTCTCCAAAAATACAGTGAATTAAGTTCCCAAGAGTGTGGTTCATCACTTCCATTTGACCATCGGACTGAGGATGACTCGTGCTACTGAAATTCAGGGATGTGTCAAACCGCCTCCATAGGGTCCGCTAAAAATGACTCAAGAATTTGGTGTCCCTATCTGAAGTGATGGATATGGGCACCCCATGCAAATGAACAATCTCTTTGAAAACCAAATTTGCCACGTGCACTGCATCTGAGGTCTTTTTGCAAGCAATAAAGTGAGCCATTTTTGAATACCGATCAACCACCACAAATACAAAATCAAACCCACGTTGGGTTCGCAGAAGGACTAGGACAAAGTCCATGGAAAAGTCTTCCCAAGGTGCGGCTGGAATGGGCAAAGGCATGTACAAACTCGTATTTTGAGATTGGCCTTTGGCAGCCTGACAAACGGGGCATCTTTTGACATGACTGCCGACGTCTCATTTCAGTTGGGGCCAATAGTACCTCTCCTCAGCAAGAGCTACTGTTTTGTCATGACCCAGATGTCCGCCCAAGCCTCCATCATGTAATTTCTGAATTATCTAGTCTCGTAGTGAACTCCTCGGGATGCACAATTGGTTGCCTCGAAATAGATAACCCTCTTGAATATGCATTCCGTCAATAGAAGATCCCGACTGACATTTTGCCTAAATATCCTGAAAATCTTCGTCAGTTGCATACAGCCCCTTGAGACAGTCAAACCCAACCATTTGAATCTATATTGTGACAAGCAACAACGCACTCCTCCTCAGAGCATCAGTTACCCGGTTTAATTAACCCGCCTTATGCTTCAAAGTAAAAGTGAAGCGTTGTATAAAATAAATCCAGCGGGCCTGCATCCAGTTGACACTATTCTGGCTATTGATAAATTTTAGTGCTTGGTGGTTGCTGAATAAGACAAACTCCCTCTGCACCAAATAGTGTTCCCAAACCTTCAAGGCGTGAAAAATAGCATACAATTCCAGCTCATAAGTAAACCACTTCTAGCGAGCTTCACTGAGCTTCTCGCTGTAAAACGCAACCGGTCTGCCTTCTTGAGAAAGTACAACACCAATGCCAAAAATAGAGGCATCGCACTCTACTTGAAACAGCTTGTCAAAATCTAGCAGTGTTAAAATTGGGCAGATGGTAATTTTTCCTTGATCAGCGCAAAACTCTGTCTGCTTCCTCTCCCCAATGGAATTTCCCCTTCTTCATGCATTCAGTAATTGGTGTGACTATCTGGGTAAAATCTCTGACAAATCGCCTGTAAAACATTGCCAGACCATGAAAACTACGAACCTCGCCCACTGTTTGTGGAGTTGGCCACTCTCGAATGGCACGAATCTTTTCTTCATCAACTTTAATCCCATCAGCAGTTACCACAAATCCCAAAAATAACAAACTGTTGGTTATAAAGCTGCACTTCTTTAAATTAACATACAATTTATTTTGCTGAAAAACTGTAAGTACTTCCTTCAAGTGTGCAAAATGGTCAGATTCGTTCTGGCTATATATTAATATATCATCAAAAAACACCACAACAAATTTTCTAGTGAATGGTTTTAATACCTGGTTCATGAGCCGCATGAAAGTACTGGGTGCATTGGTGAGTCCAAACGGCATCACCAACCATTCGTACAACCCCGCCTTGGTCTTAAAAGCAATCTTCTATTCATCTCCAAGGTCTGATCCAAATCTGATGGTACCCGCTACGTAAGTCAATTTTTGAAAAGACTTTAGATCCGGCCAGCATGTCTAGTATATCTTCCAATCGAGGAATATGGAACCTATTATTAATGGTGATCTTGTTAATTGCCTGGCTGTTGATGCACATGCGCCAACTGCCATCCTTCTTTAGAACTAACAAGGCTGGTACCGCACAAGGAGTCATACTCTCCTGCACCCATCCCTTCTTAATCAACTTTTCTACCTGCTCTTGTAGAATCTGAATTTCCTTAGGACTCATCCGGTAATGTGGACGATTAGGCAAACTGGCTCCCGGTGTGAGATCAATCTGATGTTGTATGTCTCGTATAAGAGGCAACCCATCTGGTAGCTCTGACAGTATAATTTCTTAAAATTCTTTCAGCAAAGGTTTAAGTGCGGGTGGGATTTCTATAGACTCCCTGCCAACTTCTCCCCTAACTACCATAGTAAAAATCTCTCAAGATTCCTTAGTTTCCTCTATGAATTCGCCCCCATCCATAAGAAATATTGACTTTCTCTTTGACTTCGGTTCAACAATTAAAAATTCCTCTTTTATGGGTCCCAAAACGATCTTTAGACCCCCCCTTCATGAAAACATATACGTTATCACGGCCCCTGTATGTAGCATCCACATCGAACTGCCATGGTCGTCCCAAAATCATATGGTAGGCATCCATCTCCACCACGTCACACACAACCTCATTTGCATAATTCTTCCTAATTGAAAATCTAATGCGGGAGATTTCAGTTACCTTTACTTCAGCACCCCATTTAATCCAGCCAATCTTATACGGTGCAGGGTGTTTCTCAGTCCGCAAGCCCAACTTGGTAACCATTGCTTTCGATACTATATTTTCACTACTGCCACTATCAATAATGACATCACAAACCTTTTTGTTCACAATATATCTGGTTCAGAATATATTATGTTGTTGAGATGGTTCTTCCCGTTTTGCTGCTAACAGAAGTCGCTTAACCACCAGAAATCGTGACAACAGCTCCCCTTCGTCGCCACCCGTTACTTCTTCCTCTTATAAGTATAGGGTGCTTCATTCTCGTCCTCCTCTGTCTCGAATCTGCCATGTTCTTCTAGCTCCACTAAGTTAACGGTACCCCTTTTTGGACACTGGTTGGAACGGTGTCCTGGCTGCCTGCATCTATAGTACTTATCAAACCCTAGACGAGCATAAGGGTTACGAGGTGCCACTTCTGATGGAACATTGTTGGCTGGCTTTAATGGACCTCCACTGCTACCCGTTCCGTGAGTGGTGTTAGACAAAGGTGGCGGAGTCATTGTGAATTTTTCTTTATTTACTGTAGCACGATTGGCATCAAAGGAATTTCTTGATATGCCTGTCGCCTTCGATCTGTCCAATTGAGTTTCGGCCTTAATAGCAAACGCAACGGCTTTGGTTAAGGTGTAGATTGTTTGCATCATAACTCGATCCTGTATAGCCCAACGCAGCCCCTGAACAAACCTAGCAACTTGTTGCACATCTGTTTCCAGCAGGTTATTATGCGACGACAACCTGTGGAATTCCTCTAGGTAAGCCTCAACTCTTTTACTCCCCTGCCTATAATCTTGATATTGTTGAAATGGAATTTGCTCATAATCTGGAGGCAAATACCTGGATCGTAACAATCGCCTCATCTTAGCCCATGTTCGAACCATCCTCTTTCCTTTTCGCATCCGTGTAATTTGCAACTGTTCCCACCAAGTAGAAGCTCCCCCCAATAGTCTGTACGTGACTAATTTCACCTTTTTATCTTCAGGAATATCCATATAAGCGAAAAACCTCTCAACTAATACCAACCAATCAAGAAACCCCTTGATCTGAAGTTGACCATTAAAACTGGGCAGATCCATCTTCATACGAAAGGTCTGTCGGTCTTGCTCCCTTCGGTAATTCCTCCGATTATCCCAGAGTATGGCTTCAGCATCTTCCTCATCCTCACTCAGGTTATCCTCATAGGATAGCTGCCTACGTGGAATCTTTGGATGGCGTTCACGAACAACTTCAACCCCCCTCTCGGAAAGGTTGACGACCCGTAAGACCGTTGCCCCTATGATTATTCCCTGTTGTCAACCTAACAAGAGTCGCTTGGATCTCTTGTAACGCTTGCTGGGTCTTATGTTGAGCCTATTGGGTCTCACATTGAAAAATTCTGAATTCAACCCTTGTAATCATATTTTCTTCACGGTCACCGCTGTCAAGGATTTCACCCTCGTTCCGTGCATTCGTCATTTGAACAGGATTAGGTCTGCTCTGATACCAACTGATGTAGTGGAAACTTATGAAAAAGTAGGACACCGCCTACTTCTTGGAGAATCACTCGAATCCATGAACAAAGAAAGAAACACTCGAATCCAAGAGCTCAGAGAATAAGATCTCAGAAAGAAAATTCTTTATTGAATGAAAGTTAACCTTACAATGAAAAAAAATAGCCTTTATATAGACTGCAAAACCTAATTCGTCTAGGACTAGAACTACTAATTCGACTAGAATTATAACTTTAGGAAAGAAATAGCTAAAATAAAGAAAAATACTAAAAATTTCAAAAATAAAAATATTCTAATTAAAAGCATAAATCAAAAACCCCAAACTTAAGCAGCAATCTAGTAAAAGGACAGCTTTAAATGGCAATCGCAGCCTAAGGAAATTAAGTAGCACATTATTACTAAAAATAGTAAAAACGTGCTTTTGAGAGCCAAAACGAAGGAATTTGCCCGAAAATAGCATATGTCCTAGCAAAGCAAGGAGTATTGATGTCACCCACCGAATTTCACACAATTCTAACAATTTTGGTGTTGCACGCAATTTTGTGCTAGGAATGAAATTCTTCTACAATTTGTTCTACATCATTCCCTCAAATATCAGTGTGTTGGATAGTATCCTTTCCCCTTAGTCCATATTTTTTCCTCTGGGGTTCAGAAGTGGAGTTTTGGATATGGGTTGTGGGGGAGTGGATAGTCTAGTAGATCTCATTTTATTTGAAGATGTTTGTTGTTTTGGATTTTTTCTTCTTTTATGTCGATGTAGTGCTGGCATATGATCGTCTTCAGGCCTGGTGCCAACATAGTACGAATGAGGCTTCAAAGTTTTGTATACCTCTTGCACTTGCCTTCTCTTATTGATGTCTTGAGTTGTATGTCTTTTACTTTCTTTTCATCAAAAATATTTTCTTTTTGTTGTTAAAAAAAAACTCGGAGTTGGATCCATTTCATATTTACATATATAAGGCTACTAAAGAAATCTCAGTGTTGGGAATATAATTTTGAATTTTACTATAGTGCATGAATATCTAGATATATGTAATTAGATTCATGATTTTGTTTAGCAATTCTAAAAGTTATGTTAAAATATCAATTTATTCCTAACTTTATATAAAGGACTATATAAACAACATATGAAAAAGAGTTAAGAGAGAGTTATAAGATAAATAATATTGATATGTTTATGAAAGAAGCAAAAGCTCTTAATCAATTGGCACAGAAACTTTGTACAACATATGGCCATACATTTCCAAACACATGATCAGAGCACTTCAAAATATCCAACACTTAGTGCGACGCATAGAATTAATAGGTAGATTTATATGAAAAAAAGTGTTTGAAATATACATTCATTTAGCTCATCTATATGTTGATTTTTTTTTTGACACGAAATACTAGTGTAGCGGTTTATTGTGTCAAATAATAGGGGAAGAGATTTCAACAAATTTGATATTTCTTTTATATAATTTTATTTTATTTTTTGGTAAAGTGAGAATATATCAAGATAAGTTGCAGGAAAATCTTTTTACAAGGCTACCTTCGCATGACTACACTCATGGCCAATTGCACAAGTACAAAAGCCCTTCGTTTACACCAATCTCTAGAAATTGTGAAGTCCACTTATGGGCTCCATATAATATTACCTTCAAGATATGTTAATATATATATATATATATATATATATATATACAAATTCTTTTTTTGGGAGGCTAATATATATATACACACTAATTGCTAGAGGGTGCCCCCTTTCTTAACCTATTTTAAGATGCATGGCAGAATATGAAATACAATCAATTCTAGAAAAGTAACTGTAGCCTGCTAGTATATGGTGGGATTAGTTTATCAGATTAGTTGGTCTGAAAAATTAAATATTAAATTATTAAAAAAAATATATTTGATAAAATTCTCATTCTGGTATATCTGACAAGCTAATAAAAAGTACATATTCTATGAGAGTGAGATGATTTTCTTAAGAGGAAAAAAAAAAAAACATTCTGTTGACACTAGATTGACATGCAATTTCACAATTTCATGCATTCGAAGGCTGAAAAGATTGAAATACATAAATAAGGGTCCCTCGAAACTCAGGAAGTTAAACATTTTTTATAAAATTTTTAAATTAGTCTTAACATTATTGAATAGATAAAGGGTCCTTCGAAAATTGATATATAGATATAGAGTAGCTCTTAAAACTTAGAATGGACTTTGCATTCCTCTGCCTTACCAAACATTGTGCCCACTGTTGTGTTAGAATAAAATCTAACTTCCACATCCTTGCAAAAAACCCTCATCTTCATTGGTTTGTCTCGTACTCTCCTGATGTTAATTCTAATGATACCATTTAGGGTGATGGTGAAGTTGACAGCACCATGCGACCAATCCACAGCAATGTCATCGGCAATTGAGTTGTTCATGGACACGGACGAGGAAGTCATATTCACTTCTAGAGACCCCGTGTCATCATCAAACTTATAGAAAGGCATGATATCCATGGACGAGAGAGAAGCGTCTTTGTAGAAAATGGAAGCCTTCACATGTTCATAAAGGATCCTTGACTGTGAATCAGGCATTTGAACATTGAAATTGACATTCCAGTTTGCAGATATATGTGAAGCCGAGACGTTCAAAGGAGAGACAAAGACTGAGTCCACTTTGAATTTTGGGGGTTCTGTTTGAAGAAACCAAAACAGGCACAGTAGGCCTATGACGATTGCAACACCGATCACTTCTAAAATCACTCCGCAAATCTTGTTTATTTTCTGGGGCGGCAGCACACGGGAGGGGCTAGGATTGTAATTCGCGGGAGGGGGTAGCAAGGCGCTAGGATAAGCGTTGGAGGACGGGGCGTAGGCGTAGGCGTAGGACGGGGGACGGGGGCGGGGGCGGGGGCGGGATAGTTAGCTTCTGCTTGAGATTGGCGGGACTCTAGTGAGTAACCCATCACTTGTCTATTATGATACACTGTTGCTGCTTCAGAAATTAATCAGAGAAAGAAGATGAAGAGAACAACTATAGGAGCTTCCCAGCCCCAACTAGAAATGAGAATTCTTAGCAACAACTTCGTAAAGGATATATATTGTTACAAAGAACATGAGAAATTCTATCATGTAGCATTTTCATTGACATGATATAGATTCGATTTATTATATAATGTTATTTAGATAGAATATTTTATTTTTAAAAAATATAAAAATAACATTAATTTATATGATAAAATGTAATTGATGGGATTCATGGAATAAATCAATAAACCAATCCATGGTAAAATTTCTCAAAAAACATATCCTAAGACTAGTATTGATAATACTATACACGGATGTCAATTAAAAAAATAACACATAACAGTAACATGTACTTAGTTCGATAACAAATTTTGAATTCTACTTAAATTAATATGAAGTAATTATAATTCAAATGTAAAACAAATTATGTAATAGAAAAAAATATATTTCAATCCAAACACTGAAATTCAATCTATAATATTTAATAAAACTGAAAGAAATATCCTATCCATAAAGTTTCAAAAACACACATAATAAGGGAAAAAATATCTTAAACCATCATTGAAAAAAATATCTTAAACCATTATTCTTTATTGAGAAACATCTTAATTAAACCGGAAAATTAGAAATTTTAATAGCTTAAATAACAAATGCTACATCAATGACATTTAGTATCATCCATTTAAGCCAATTCCTTGAGTACCTGGCAAAATAAAATTTTATAGGTAATTAGTTTTTTTTTTTTTTTTCAAATTGTGAAATATGAAATTAAAAACACACAAATAAATTTTGTGCCTATGTATTATTGTAAAGTCCACTCATCTTCATGAGTTTTACCCATTAGTGGTTGCTCTACTTCATAAAATCATTTTCTCTTAACGTGTGTATTGATAATTGCATAGACCAAAATTGTAATGTGAGAACAAAATCATTTTCTCTTAAGGTGTGTCACTGAATAATTTTTTTTTCTTAAGTACATGTCATCTCACGGGGAATCTAAGACCATTTTTTTTTTTGTCTCAAGCTCTATCCACAATGGGTTGATATCACCTTCTACTTCCTCTAATAGGCATAGTACTCAATCTAATACACACGTTAGTTTCTTAATATTAAAACTATTTTGTGTTTTGGTGTCCTAAGATGAAAGTAGTTTCTCAATTTATTTTCCATTATATAAATATTTTTTATTTTTTCTCACCACATCTTTGTAATAATTGAAATTTTTTAAGTTTATTTAATCCATATTTATGTGTGAGAGTACCCTCTCTAAAAAAGATAGATTTTTTTATTTCACCTCACAAATCTTTCTTTTCTAAATATTCACTATAACGTGATAATATAATATAGGATGTCTCATTGCCACCTATATGAAAAAAATTATATGATTTATAATAATTAAAACACAATTAATTAAAATAGTAAATATAAATAGTATGTGTTTAACTTTATTCTAGAAAAATATCTACTAAAAAGAAAATAATAAAATTTGACCACATAAGATAACAACAACTTTAAATAATTATTTCATATATCATTTAAATATATTATTTTTACTCCAAAAAAAAAAATCCTTTGTGCAAATTCATTAAGAATGAAATTATGTATTTAATATATCATATAATAATGTCGTTGTGATTTATATTGAGTATATTAATTTTCTTTGTGGTGAATGATAGTGACACTACCAACAATTATTCTATTGAACTTTGGCTAATTAGCTTTTGCCAATTAATTTTTTGTCTTAATTTGGAATGTTTTTTTAATTTCTTATTAATATATATATATATATATATATATTTTATTTTACATATGTATTATTTTTTTAAACATATTAATTACAAATGATTTATTAAAATAAATAAATAATGTGGGCAATGTGCATTTGAGTCATGGTAGAAGCAATGTGCAGCTCCAACAGGAGCTTCAAATCTATTTTACATGCCAGCTTTGTCTCCTCTAACAGAAGTGACTTTCCACTATAAAATTTGCGATAGACTCGACAGATTATAAAAAATTAAATTTTTTCATTTTCACTATACTACCCATAAGAGTTTAATGTTATAAATATTTTCGTTGAGAATGGTAATATTTATAATAATAATTTTTTATTATAAATATATTGTGTAATTTTTTTTTTTACGACTCTCATCCTTCTCATTAAATTTATCATTTTGATAATTCTCAACAATCATCAAAGTTTAGGTGAATTATTTTTATTTCTCAACTTTTTCATCCAAATAGATTAATTATTATTTTGCAATACAAGTTTCAGAATCACCTTAGTTGTCTCCATCCTCTATTTAAATTGATTTTATAGCCAAAAAAACACGTGGTGATAATTTTGCCATTTAAATTTTAAAGAAAATTGGAAGAATTTTAAATTATATATTTTAAAAATTAGAGAGAATTTAAATAAAATGAAACAAAATTAAATAATGTTAAAAAATAAAAAAAATTAAATTAAATTTTGAAGAATCTTTTGGAGATGTTAGAGCAAGAATAACTCTTCAAAGTGCTACATAAATCAATAAAGTACAATTCTAATTTATCATAAGATGTTCGTAGAATTGGTATAACTCATTTATATTTTGGCTTATTAAAATGATTTTTAGTCTTTAATATATTTTTCTTATAAACTTAAAAACTATCACATGATAAATAGATAAATATGTAACGTTTTGAACATTATAGTTCAAAAATTTTAAATAATATAATTTATTTTAAGAAACATGACTCATCATCTTTGAATAATTAGGACCAACTTGAAGTCATATATACGTAAAATGAAATAATAAAAAATAAATATCTATTTATATATCTAAGAAAGAGTTTCTCTTCCATCTCTCCTTATCTTTAATGGACAATTACTTGGATTTTGTAACGTGCAGTAGAGATTTCACTTATTTATGTTGCAAAATTTTATCGTAAGTTCGTATATTGTTCGTAGTGTACTTTTTACATATGCAAAAGTGTTATTATTTTTTTTAAATTTTATTTTAAACTACTTGATTAAAATCTAACAAATTAAAATTAAAAAAAATAATCTCACCAAATTTAAAAAAAAATCTATGAATTGAGTTTTTTTTTTTATGTTTGAATATTACTATTTTTTCTATGTTAAACAAATTATATATTATATATTAAAAAATTTGAGTAAATTATATTATATTTTCTTAAAATTTTTAATATTTATAGATGACACTCCTATTATTTATAAAATTACACACTTCTGTCAAGCTAGACAGAGTTAACAAAACTTGTAAAAAGACATATATACCTCTTAATTAAATGTACATTTTTTAGTATAAAACAAATTCAACAATATAAATTCCTCAAAATTTGCCATTTTCAATTCTCATTATATATATATATATATATATATATATATAATACAATCTACACATACAAACATGCATAGACCCAAATATCTCCACCTCCATCGTCCCTCCTATTAACCCCCTCCACAGTCGCTCAACGCCCCTCCCGTTAACCCCTCCATTGTCGCTCCCGTCAACCATTAACATCTTCGCTTGCAACCCTTCCATCACCGCTCCCGTCAACCCCACTCCATCGTCCTCTCTAACAATCATCAATGTCTCCACCTCCATTAATATCGATTTTAAGTTGAGATGGTTAAAAGGTGGGAGCTGATCGAACAGATGATTGGATGAACTGTATCATGGAATGAAGATGAGGCAGAAACACTGAAAGGGAGATTTATAGTTTGCCTTTCATCAACCTCTATGATCCTCTTTCACGGCTGCTGCCCAGTGAACTCCGTTAACGCTGCTAAATTCTCGGATGAACGAGTTTGTGGGTTTGAATTGGTCTTGAAGATAGCAACATTCTCAAGACGTAAGTTCATTATTAGTTCTGAGGAGTTTTCCTATTTTAATGAAATTGGTCCAATTAACTCAATGAAAGCTCCATATGTAAGGTACAATTTGGGTTGATCTGGTTTGGGTCATTCACTTCACTATTTAAGGCTTCTGCCATAACAATGCATGAGCTTTTTATATTATAGGAAAGATAATAGAGGAAGATACAGGGAAGCGATCCTCAAAGTTGGGCCTTGTGAAACAATATGCTTGTTTTGATATTGTGATTGTAAAAGTAAATTGCTAATGGGGCTTCGCTCTAAACTTCTTTAATTCCATCAATTTCAGTGGACAGCTTTCCTCCTGCAAGTGAAATTTTTTTGTTAAACTCTCTTTATTTGTATTTGAAATTATGTGGTGAATGTATGTTTACAAATTAGACTCCGTAGATTTTTAAGTTTTTAAAAATGACAAAATAGACTTGTATAAATTTACGACACCGAATTTTAATTCTCAATATGTAACTTATGCAAGAAAGAGTCATTTTAGGAACTTAAATTTCAAAATCAACCCATATTGGAGTTCTTAAGCGGCCAAAAGGTCCAATAATGGTTTAACTACCCCAAAATTACATCACACACATCACAAAAGACAAAACAAACTTATAGAAACTTACCACACAAAGTTTTGATCCCCACTTTGCAACTATGTAAGAAAGAGTCATTTATGAACCTAAGTTTTAAAAATAACACATATTGAAGTTTTGAGCAGCCATAAAGGCCCGATAATGGTCTAACAATCTTGAGTTTTTATTACACACCCCACAAATAACAAAATCGACTTGTAGAAACTTACATCACTAAGTTTTGATCCATGGTTTGCAAATTATGCAAGAAAGAGTCATTTAAGGAACTCTAGTTTCAAAAACGACCCATACTGAGGTTATGTGTCACATCCTGGAACCTATCCTATAAGGATTGTGAAATGCAACCAGTTGTAAGACCTTTAATTTGGTCCCAAGTTAATTGCATTCTTTAGAATAATAGTTGGCAGCGAAATTTCGTCCTTTAGAATAGCCTTCTATTACTAGTAGGGATGGATTTAATCCACCTGCCAACCCTGCCCAAGTAAAACGAGTTTAGGGAAGCTATTTCTATTATTTTAGGGTTTGAGGTAGGTTTTTTGAGAGAGCACTTAGTCCCGATTATAAAAAATAAAATAATAAAACAGTTTTGTTTAAAAAAAATAATATCATTTTAATTCTCTATTAATATATATATTTTTAATTTTAACACATCTATCGTTTTGTTTGAAATGCGTTAATTATAATTGATTTAAAAAAATTAATAAATAAATAAAATTTTAAAAATAAATGAAAATCCGATAGGGATTCGCCATACTTATCATGGAATTTAAACAAATTTGAAAAAAAAAAATTACTGAAACAAAGTTGGGGAAGGGGTCCCCACCCCAACCTCATGCCCGTGACCATTTTTGTTTGATATGTGTGTGTTGTTTCGATTTTTCAAAAGTTCTAAAAAAAAACCTTTTTTTTTTTTTCATTTTTAGTTTTTAGCCTAAATTTAAAAATGTTTTCAAAACATAAAAACAAAAATATGTAATCAAACGCGTTTTTTGTTCCCGTTTTCACAAAAATTAAAACAAAAACAAAAACTCTATCAAACAATTAGAGCTCCCACATTCCTTTTTGATCCTCCAGGTCAACCATCCATGGATTTACTTAATGAGTCTTGCCTATGTAAGAGAGTGAGAAATAGAAAAAATTATGATGCATTGTATTCAAGTTAACAAATGCCTAACAGATAATTGAATTTGTTAATGTACCTTATATATTTTATTAATTTGTTAAGCATTCATCGGCAACACTAGCTCAAGAAATAGAGGTAGAAAATAAAGGTGAGAACTATAGCAATGCTGAATCAACAATCATGCTATTGCATCATCACAATGTGATCTGATAATAAATCAAAACCCAGACAAATGTTTTGCAATAATGTGACAAGTTTTGAAGACCTTTAGCCATAGACAATCCCTTAATCATCCCATAAAATAAGTGGAAAGTTCATTATATTGGAATAAAAACCTCGCAATAATGTGATACCACTTCGTCCTGACTATCACGAGGAACATGAACTAAACATTAGTTCACATTGTTTACATTCATCATCACAAATTATGACTCTAAAACATATAAAAGGTTTATAAGAGTGGTTAGTTAAATGGGGCTACTAAAGTAAAATTTGGTAGGTTATTAAAAAAGTAATGTTTCAATGGTAATTTTTACCATTCTCAAAATTTGATTAAAGTCAAATACTCTATTAAAAATAACTTCTATTTTGGTAGGTTACTATCCACATAAAAAACGCTTCAAATTACAAGATATCAACGATTCAGATTTCTTTATACTTTTTTTTTTTTTTTTTTATTTTCAATGGTTGAGAATAGTAGTTGGAAAGAAGAATAATAATTTTTATAAATAAAAATAGCATTTCATCGTTAGAACAAAAATGTCAAAAAATAGTTTTTTGGTATTGTAACGTTAAATTAAGGTTAAAATGATTTTTATTATTGAAGTTGATGTAATATTTTTAGCCAATAACATATTCCAAACCCTAATGCCATGCCTCCTTCCACTTGCCTTTATTTTTATGAGTTTTTAAGTTTCCATATTTATCTAAAATTTAAGTTAACTTGATAACAATGTTGATGCTTGGATACCTCTAGTGCTTGACAAAAAAAAAAAAAAATTGGACTTGACTCATTCTTGAAAGATATAATTCCTAGCCCTAAATCAAATGTCACATGCATTCAAATGATTCAATAATCCTTTCAATTAAGCACAAAATTTTACAAATTCCAAGCATAGATTCATCCAAAAACCAATGATAATAATAATAATAATAATAAGAATAAGAATAGGATCGCTATAATTAGACTGCGTCACTAGTTACATATTGACATTGCATTCCTTTGATCCATCCAAGGTTTTCCCAACTGTTGTATTTGCATAAAATCTTACCTTCAAGTCTTCACAGGAAACCCTAATCTTTGACCTCTTTTCTTTCCGGATCGAAAAAACAATCCTAATACTACCATCTATTGTTACTGTGAAGTCCAGATATCCATTTCCCCTGGCAACAGCAATGGCTTTCGCAACCGACTTGTTAATGGACACTGACGTCACAGTTACATTTGCTTGCACCGATGTCTCTTCCAAGCTAGACTGGTGGAACTGTGGAATGTTTGCAGACAACAGATGAACCCCATTATATAAAACCAAAACCCTAACATCTTCATAGTGTAAGCTAACCGCCATGTTAGGGTTTTTGACTGAGAAACTAATGTTCCAGTTAGCGGTTATGTACGAGGAAGAGACATCGAAGGCAGAGACGGTGACCGAGTTGATTTGGAACATCGGGTCATGTTCCCGAGAAAGAACCCAAAATACGGCGGCGATAATGGTGAAGGATCAGTGCTGCCGTCGCTACAAGTAAAGTGTTGCGGAGGCAGCAGCAGCATCGGCTTTCGGGTGGCGGCGTGTCAACGTCATCGTAGGTTGGTGTGGATTGCAGAGAGAAAGGAATAGTGGCGGTGGCAATGGTGCGGTGACCAGAGCGTCCATCACCGGATTGCACCATAAGGAACTCCACTGGGTAGCCCATCACTGGTTCATTATTATCTTGCATTGTTTAACACATCAACGAGAAAGAATGGAGATGTGAAAGAAAATCAAGGAAGAAGAAAACTGAGAGGCTTTGGCTTTTGATTGACAACCAATGAAGGTTTAACACAAGTATTTATAGGAAGTAAATTAACAAAAAGGGAAGTAAAAGATTCATTAATATATTGATTTCGATATGAAGCCGAAGTGATGGGGAAAGTATTCTACTGGAGATTTTTATGGAATTTCCTTAAACACACGATCCTTTTTTAATTCTCTGTCCGTAAACATTCTGCTTTTCCTTTTTATCTTTCTTTTTCCCTCACTCTGTCACAATTTTTGAGTCCTTTGGTTCCAATATATATGATGGGTTAAAAACTAATTTTGTGAAGGAAAATAATTTTCATTCCCAAAGCAAAGCAGAAGTGATAAGTTGACTAGCTAATAAACATAGGAAAACTATTAATTAATTACATATTGCATGTGCCATTGTATCTAATGGACCTGCCAATTCTGTTTGTCAATTATGAGTGAATAGCACTACTCTGTTATAAATTTTGATCATTCTATTTGAAGATATTTAAGGTCTAACGAAAAAGAATTAAGGTCAGGTGTCCTTGTGGCTGCCCTTTTATTTTCTCCTAATTTTGCTTCAAATATATTCAGCATTTAATTCAAATGTCCATCACACCAGATAACAGTAACTGTGTGAAAGTCACGTAAGTATAAATTTATAAAAATATTTAAATCATAAGTGTGATGGTCATAGAGAATAATTTTTCATTTGTATTGTAAAAATATTTATCTTTTCATGCATGTGATGAGCACACCACAATTTTTTTTTATCAATTTTAGAATTTTTACCCAAAAATATATCTTATTTTTAGAGTAATGGTAGAATATGTGGCGTGTTAAGTGAGTATGTTTAGCTCATATGGAAGGACGTGGCCCTTAATTAAGAGAACACTAAGCATTGGCGTCAATAAGGAGTAATTACTAATTAGCTAGTAATGAAAAAAAGTCTTGTGGTAAAGTAACATGAAAAAAATTCATGTTCATGTAAATTAATTATGATTTATATTTGGTTTATATTTTAAATTAGATGATCATCCTAATATCATTTATGGCTACATAACTTATATGTATAATCATAAATTTTTCCTTATATTTCCTTATCATTAATTTTTTTTTTTCATTAGTAACGCTACATGTCAATATGTTAGTTTCCCACAAGTTAGGCAACTTGCCCCTAACTATTCATTATTTAAGTTAGATCTCATATGAAATCACCCTTGAGAATTTAAATTTTTTCTGACACACAAGGCAAATGAAAAGAGGAAATTTTATTATGGAAACAAGAGTGTACAAAGAAAACAAACAATATTACATCAATAAAAGTTAAGTGCAACAAGCATTACTACTTAGGAGAGGCTCGAATAATAAAGTGGTGTTTTCAGTGTCTTTTGATTCATTGGGCCGGATATATTGGAGAAAAAAAATGACAACAATTGAAATAAGAGTAACTTAGAAGTTTTGGCCATGCAAATTAGATCGATGAAATGATACACTGGTTAGGATCCAAAACTGAATTAGTTAAAAATTAAGCATGTTTCTTTTTTTTTTTAAAAAAAAGCATTGGAATATTACAATGTATATATATATATATATATATATATAATATGAATTATTATCGACTAAATATATATATATATATATATATATAATATGAATTCCAATCGACTAAATATTACAACATATTATAATCAACCAATATAATCACTTCTTCATTAAAAAATGTAAACATTTTTTTTTTATTAGGAAAAGGAAGAAAATAATATTGATGCAATAAGGTGTACAGGAATACAAAAGCTGTGGGCACAATTTGTGAGTAATTGTGAGAAAACTTTTTGAGAAGATTAGCTTTGACGAAAATAAAATTTTGGGCATTGTAGAATTTATCAAAACTACTTAATTATAAAGTTCTTAAAACTCAATGAGCACATTGACTGTGTTGTATGCACCAAAAAATTAATTTTAAAAGTTCATCAGTTTTATACTATGAATAAAATGTTTAAATTATTATATTACTTTTTTACTACAGTACTCTATCTGTTTATAAAAATAAAATTGTGTATATTTAACATTTCTTAAATTTTATAATGAGAAGAGTCTTGTGCAAGAAAATGGCGAAGTCAATGGAAAATTGGGCAATAATGCCGAATTGGAGTAGGTTAATCTTTATAGCGATTTTAATTATGACGTAATTCTTACTTGTAGTTGATATATAAAGTTAGTCACAGTAATTTAGTAGCACCTATGCACCTACTGAAAATTTATATTATACAAATGGGAGAAAGAAAATGGCGAAATGAGTGGAAAATTGGGTAATAATGCTGTATTGAAGTAGGTTAATCTTTATAGCGATTTTAATTATGACGTAATTCTTACTTGTAGTTTATATATAAAGTTAGTCACAGTAATTTAGTAGCACCTATGCACCTACTGAAAATTTATATTATACAAATGGGAGAAAGAAAATGGCAAAATGAATGAAAAATTGGGCAATAATGCTGAATTGAAGTAGGTTAATCTTTATAGCGATTTTAATTATGACGTAATTCTTACTTGTAGTTTATATATAAAGTTAATCACAGTAATTTAGTAGCACTTATGCACCTACTGAAAATTTATATTATACAAATGGAAGAAAGAAAATGGCAAAATGAATGAAAAATTGGGCAATAATACTGAATTGAAGGGCAAAAGCACGGCTATTTGGTTGTGTGGCTGATTAATAATTCTATTTTTGTCCATATTTACAGCAGCTACTGATGGCCCTTCCTCAAGCAGATTGAAATGGACGGAGTGAAATTTGGTTGAAAATGTTTTAAAATTATGTATGGCCTGCAACTTGAATACATAACTGATGGCTAATCCCAGTTTGTCTTATTTATAATCATAGGACATGCTTTTCCGGTAGGCATCAAGATGCGACGGCCAGAAGTGAACATAATTATGACACCTAGCCCAGAATTAGTGCATGGTTTTCATGCCTTTGGCTGTGACTGTCAGCTGTAGCTCTTTTATTTACTGTATAATAATTCATTTCTTTTTATAAACATCACCCAAAATACTTAAATCAATTTATTAATAATTAGACTTTGTATTATTTTATATATTCTTCTCACCCCATCAATATGTAATAGGATATCAAAATTTCACAGGACTCGTACTAGATATTGAAATCACATAAACTATTACCCAGTCCAACAGTTGAAATAATGTTTCAGATAACTAGGACTTCATTAATTTTTATTATAAACAAAAAATGTCTTGTTTAGTTTTTATTGTCCTTGGAGAATGATATACTATGATTAATAAAGGAGAAGATTTATCATAAAATATGATGCTTTAGTCAATTTGCTGCCAATTGATCGCACAAATTAGTGCTTGAAAAGAGGCCCACCAATTATGGTTATTCAGTGCACGAGAGGCACACGGATTTTGGACACAGATTTTGGAGAGAGAGATACATACGTGTGTGTGTGTGTGTGTGTTTGCGTTAGTTTTTTGTATGTACAATATAGTGCATGTGAATTTCCCCTAGTTTGGAAGGTATTTTTGTGGAGGAAAGAAAAAAAGAAAGAAGAATTGTGTAGAACAGAGTTTATAGCAGAAGATAAATTATGATATATTAATGAGAGATGGAAACACAAGGGCCAACTACAAGCAATGTAGAATTGGCTGAAAAACAAAAAAGATTCAGTAAACTGCAGAATACAAAGTTTCTGTAGTGGACTATAGACATGTGACTACAATTAGAAATGAGGTGGTATGAGTGGTGATGCTCCAAACTTCGTTGCCTGAGAAGCACTCAAAAAGAAGGATCAGAGGGCCACCGGATTGGCTCCGGCAGTAGCCGCTCCGATGTTTAAGTCAATAAAACTGAATTGAAAGAATGTAATGTAAACCAAAGAATGAGCATGAATCTAAAGCGTACCTTTAGGGTTTAATTTATAGGCTGTGACTTTCCTAAGTTAATTAGGTTTGGAGCCTATGAATGTAGGGATTTGATCATCGGAGAATGACAGTTACCATGTTAGACATTGTGCTTGATAGATATCCGTAAATGACAGTTTCCTTTGTTGATGACTGTTTCGTTTTCCTTAGCTCGGTAAGATATTGAAGGCGGTGATGAACTCTGAACCCTGGGGGATGCTCTGAAGGCCTTGTGCTAAGACATGCGAGTTCTTAAGGCTAAGCGCCTAAGCTGTTCTGAATGGCTAAGCCTGCTCTGAATGGCCGAGTTATAACTGATCTGTAATCACACGTGTCATATGCAAACTGATCTGTCATTTTATGATATATCAAGTGGTGATCAATGAAATAATAGCCAGTTAAATGGATCAGATAATGGAGAAATTTTTTTTTTTGACATTCGATAAGAGATCGAAGTTCATTGCATCATTTATGGGTTTCTTAAATGGTAGCCAATTCTGTTGGAGGTTTCAGCAATGGACTGTTCTGCTACAACTTTCCCACTTTTATGTGACCTCAGCAAGGGGTTGAACAATTACAAGTAGTTACTGCTTCATTCTGCTGTGGGAAACGCTTATCATTCAAATTCTAGTCTAATAATTTTCTTTTGTAAAGTTTTTTGTGCAGACTTTTCCTCTTCTTTTTTTATGGTGTCTTAAAATAAGATTGTATTCGAAAGGTGCAACTGGAAGTCACGTGAAGCTTACTCCACAAGCTTGTAATTTGGCACTAGAGTAAGTGAAGAGGTGAGAAGAGAAGCCAATTGCTTGAAGTGAACAGCAGAAAAAGAAATAGAAAAAGGAGGAGAAAAGGGAAGAAAGTGAGACTTTCTTAGGCCCTGTTTGGGCGTCCGTTTACGGAACCTAGAAGTATGGATCCAAGCAGCGAAGTTCTTGAGGTCATGTTAGATGGGCAATAGCATTTTCGAAATGGACCTTTTCAGAGTATAAATCAAACTATTTTGATATTTGAATATTTGTTTCGAAGTTTTTGAAATACTCATTTTGATCATTTTCTAGTCTAAATGTCTTTTTCAAAAAAGTGTCAGTAAGAAATTTTTTACAAACTCTCATTTTGGGTATGTCTATTTTTTTTTATCTATATAATACATTCAACATTTTTAACAGTTCATCTAAATATTTCAATATCAAAATAGTCTGATTTGTGTTAAGAATACAAACACTTAACTAGAATAGGTTAAACACGAAGGCGAATCTAAAATCACACAAACAAAAACACAAAATTTACGTAATTTGCTTCAGAATAAGGTTACGTTCACAGTTGTTGCGGTTTTACTATAATCTGAAAGCGTTACAAATTTCAGTACAAAAAGATGCGATCCTTAATTATAAATACATAGTATTAGGACAATAGAAAAATAATGTGAAATATCAAAAATACGCTTAAAAAATTTTGCCCACACTACCCAATAATTTGGATTCTGAAATGTCTATTTCAAAAATGTCACCACCCATCTAAACATGAACTCAAGAGTTTCGCTATCTGAATCATTCAGATATTTACAACTTAACTTAAATTATACTTTTCAAATCGTACTTGTGCACTTTTTCAAATTGTAGTTTCCGTCCAACCACACTTTTCTTACTTTTTCACCATTTTGGATGAGCGTTTGTGGGTTGGAAATCACGGATGGAATGTTGTTTCACACGGGCCTCTTTGGCAACAGAATAGTGTTGTCCCAGTTTTGCCCCTCCCTTTTTAATTAAGTATCAATCATGCCATTGATTTATCCATTCCATCCATATGACAAAAAGAGCGACCAAGTATCGAAGGCAACTTACTTTAACTTCCCCAAGCCTAATGATTATATATAACTAATGATGATTATTTGAATACATGATTAAATTTTTAACTTTATATATAACTAATGATGATTATATAGATACATGTTTTTCTCGTGAGCATGTATTTGTATCGCTATCTTTCTTCTTGTATTCGTATAAACTTTTAACTTTATACGTGTGCGTCGCTGCTAATAGTGGCTTTTCCTGTAATGTACTGAGCAACTTAGAACTAAAAACATGAAAGAAAATCCAAGGAAAATGAACCTGTAACTCTCGGCCAAACATGATAAATGTTGATAAGTTAAACTAAACTCAATTTTGAGACTAGAAGCAGGTAGGTAATGCCTTCAGGAGTCCAACGCAGCTTGAGTTGAGAAAAATGATCCAAAAATGGCCATTTTCTGGCCAAATTATCCTAACCAGTGCATCGCTGAAAAATGTTGGTGCAGGCCAAAAAATTGAGCTATTTGAGGTTTAAATTTATCCTAAAAGATTGTTAGAATTCTAGAATTAATTTGATGCAAAAAAAATAGAAAAACAGACGTCAAAATATGGGAGACACAATAGGGCCACTGTGCAATTCCAGCGACCAGCACCAGAAAGAAGCACTGGAGAAGACAACACAAATTCGGGGGGACTATCGGGTCAGTTGGGCTGGACCTTAGGTCGGGTCGGGACCAGACCGAGCACAAATATGAATTAACCAAACTGTGTCATTTAAAATTGGTTTTAAAGTTCAATTACCCTGTTTGGGTACAAGAATAATAAATTAAGAATTAAAAACAGAACACCCTAAACACGGATAAGGGAAATAGTAAGGATATTTTATCCCAGTTCGCTAAGGTAGCATGGACTGGTTGGTTCAAAGCTAGGTTAGACCGGTCTAGGGTTTTGACTTTAAAACCCTTTGGTTCAAGGTTTACTTAGTTCTAAATAAATCAAAACTTTAAGAAATTCTAATTAGACCCCAACAGTTCTGAATAATCACACTAAGGCCCAAACAGCAAATTAAATAAAATATTATTTTAATATTTTAAATAAAAAAATTACTAAAATACCCCTAAGTCAAAAATAGTTCAAACGGACTCTAAATGAAGCAAACAAATAGTCAATTTTTGTTATCTCGAGCATTTCAAAGCCAATGGTAAATTCAAAATTATGAGAAAAGGTCCCCGGGAATAAAAGATACGTAAAAGTGCAAAATGATCATTTTGCCCTTTTTCAGTCTAGGAGTCCAAATTGAGATCCGTAAAAGCCTAAACTAATTTTATTCGACATTTCAAACATAATGACGACGTACAAATTAGAAAATAAAATACTTATAACCATGATAGATATATTTGAATACATAGCATAGACTGATTACGGCTATAGATTGAGTTGTATTTTTCGAATGACAAGAGTGTCGAAAGAAAAATGAATAGCTTGATTTATGTGTGATAGTAAAAGGTAAGTAATAATCGATCTCTACATGTAGTACATTCTTAGCCATGTCACTGTTCTTCTATACGTATTTGTACTCTTTATTATCATATCAGATCCTTTATGATTCCACTATATGATATTGCCTATCAGTAGAATAGTTTAGTTATGATGTTGTATCTTGCTCTTGATTTCCATATCTATTGATAATGTTATATCTTGATCATGATTTCCTGTACATTTGTGCAAAGGACCATTCTGTACACTTGTACGTAAGCTCAAGAGGGGCTAATAGTTATTGTTCTCGGCAGCCCGGTAGCATAGCCGTAAAAAGCTATAGTTATATTATGTTGTCTTGAACCAGTTATGATCCACATTCTTTTCTGTGGAGATAGCATGATCTTGATATTTATTTGTGCCAGATTTGTGCTTAGTCACAAACTACATCTGGATGCGTAGTATGACCCAAGTACGAGGTCCTGTCCCGAGTACGGGGACCAGTTTTCCACCAGGGCTATGTCGAGGCATAGTGCATGACAGCAGTCGTGGAGGACATAGTTCCATTATTGAGCTCAGTACTTCTGTATGCAGGGGGTATCCGGGCCTTGTAGTTTATTGCATCCGTTAGTTTTGATATCATATCTATTTATTGAGACTCATAGTATGATTATGTTCTTGTATGAATGATCAGGTAGTTGCATAGTTTAATTTGAGTGCTTTCTATGATCATGTATCTGACAGCTTTTACTATAGCATATAATGTTGTCTTTCAGACTAGATGTTCTTGATTATCAGCTATATTTCCTGATCATTGATATTCATTGATGAGCTACGATTATTGCTTTGATTATCATTTGTATTCCTGATCGTTTGATGTTGATTGATGAGCTATGATTGTTATATGGTATTGACTAGCTATCATATCCTTGTTATTCAGTTTCTTTTCAAATCTTGTACATATGGCAGAGTAGGGGACTTACTTACTGAGCTTAGTTTAGCTCACTCCAAATTTGCATGTTGTTTTCAGGGAGTGATACAAAGGATAGACAGTAGGAGCTTGCGGCGATAGGTTGTACATTTTGACAAGTAACGGTAATAGTATTATAGTCTTGTAGCACTCTCGTGTATTCACGTCTTAGGGACGAGATGATGATTTAGAAATTTTACACGCTGTACTTTTATATTAGCAGACTGACATGTACATGTAACCCTTTTATTTATTGTCTTCCGATATATTTATATATGATGATGATATGGTTACATGTTAGTGACAGTAGTGATAGTGTAACACGATAGATAGGTCTAGTTTGGCGAAAGGGCTGGGTCGGATGGTTGCGGTCCGTTAATCCGTAGAGGGTGGGTTGCGGGTCGTGACACCATTTTTTTAAATTGATTTCCTTTAACTAGTTTTGGTTCGGTTCCTTAATTAGACTTACTCAAGTCTCGTAACGGGATTAAATGAAATTGATTACTATCAAAGTAACTGTACCAGTCATCCATCAACAGTGTACATTATGGTAGTATTCAGTGCTGGCTCTACAGTCCAATATATATACATCCTATATACATGAATATCTAAGAAGGGTACATACACCCTTAATAAATAAAAGAATAAATACAATAAAGTAACTGAATGCTACAATGACTTCAGTCCATCTTGTATTGCTCTTGAAACTATTTTTCATCAAGCCAATACCTGCTATTCCCATGAACAGTAGGGGTGAGTCATAACGCTCAGTAGGGTTTCTCAAAATACACAAGCAAGCAGCGTGCAAAAGCTAATGCAAGTACAAAAAGGACACTCCCTAAAGTTCAATATGCATAACAAGCACACAGTGTCAACATATCTCAAACACAAGCATAAGTGTGGGTATCAAGATGGTATGGCATCGCTACATGTGGTTTAACAATAATAGCTAAGCAGTCGACATATGGAAGGTCGGACACATGACATAAGTGTAAACATAAAATTTCACGAAATTTCTCCATTTTCTATTTTGAAGCCACCATAACAAGATATATATTTAATGACAATATATATATATATATATAATAGGTTGACAGCACAACCAATTTAATCATCAACGAAATAAATCAATAGGGTGTGACCATCGCACCATCCCAATACATATCAAACATATGCCAAAACATAATAAGTCAGTCATCGTTCAATAACAAGTCAATCATCATCCATTTCATTTATCTAACCAGACAATACAAAAACTCAATGCAAAATACATAATTGCTTCCATGAATGCAGTATGATGTGCTTATAAGTTTATGATGTCTTCGACATATGCATAGGGCCCCCGAAATGCCTGTATCCTGCCCTTCATAAGTTGCTAACTCATAGGCCTGGGAAGCCTCCCGCATGAGGTTACAGGTCCGTAATCAAAGGGTGACACCACCCCCATCACAATAATCATCAGGGCTCACATTCTCTCACTATCAAACAAATCTGTATCATCAGATCCACATACAAATCTCACATTATTCTAGTATGATCAGAATTTTCAATTTCGTATAAATCGTGTACCACTCTGGTATGTTTGATATCCTCATATCCATTCAATCTCATACCAATCAAGTATGCTCAATATCATCATGTCCACTCAAATCACACACCGCTCATGTATGCTCAATAGTATGAACAACACGAAACATCAATGTCCATAGCAATAGCCAATAGTGCAATATAGTATGTTCCATTCACCAGTAATCACAGAAATTATAGTGTTCACATATATACATCCATAGCATAATGTAAATAGCAATCATCATCAGCATAATAATCACATTCACCATATAAGATCAAGTAAAAGTATAACATTATAAAGATCACGACAATAATCGTATCATACTGATAAATAAATAACAAGATATAAAATGATAGTGACAAACATATCATGTAACAAATGTACATATCAATAAGTCAAGACGTTTCTCTAATCCTAATCCTCGCCCCACCACAAAGAGACACTACATGTATCTTTTATAATGTTGTCAAGTTCTCTACACACTCGTTGTTCCACTCCCGATGTCACCCCGACTCTTAACACTAGGGTATCTTGTTAAGTCTTATGACTCTTTATGGTTAGTTACACATTAGCCTACACATCAAACACTCGTTTGCCCAAACGGAGGTAAAAAAAAAAACATGCTTCCGGGCCTAAAAAACCCCAAGGAGGCCTTATCGTATTGTTTTTAAGTCATTTGAATGTCTTTTAAAATCATAAGGGCATTTTCATAATTTTATCAGGTAATTCACGCATCTACTGAGACATATCTCGTAAAACTGACCTTAGAATCGGATCCAGAAAATCCAAAAACCCTAAGTGTGTCCTCTTTACATTTTATTAACTCTTATATATATCTACTTCATATTTAGGGGCATTTTAGTAATTTTACACATATTTATGTGGGACCATCCTGAGTCCTCATTTTATTATTTTGATATCATATTTGAGTTTCTGGCGTCCAAAAACATTGAAATGCCCATTCCGGATCTTAATTCGGCTTTTAATTGCTTAATATAAGTTTAGGGGGCATAATCGTCATTTTACCAATTTAGGTAGGACCATCACAAGGTCCTAATTTGTCTAGTCTGATTATTTATTTGAATTATGAGTATCTAAAAACCTTGGGGTAGTTCTTTCTAGATTTTAATTAGCCTTTACATTTCTTAATTTAGCATTAGGGGTACTTTTGTAATTTTTCATATTTAAGTGGGACCACCCTGAGACCCCGAATGTTCAAACCGACCCCTTCATTGAGTTTGGAATGCCCAAAAATCTTACGAAAGTCTCATTTTTTATTTTAGTTTCATTTAAAATTCAAGATATTAAAGGGAAGGGCATTTTTATAATTTTCCCTTTTTGGGCTGGTCAACGATTGATCGTTGATTGTTTGACCCGCCAGTGGCAAAGGTCCGATCATCTTCTCCAACTGCAAAACTGAAATTTCAGATTCTTTTTCTTTGCTTTTCTTGCATTGTTTTTCATTATTTTCATTCTAAATCACCCTAAACCCTTTTTAACGTGTTTTAGATCAATATTAAGGGATTAAAAGCAACTCAATCGCAATGTTCAGAAGATGCCCGACTCTCTGGTGAAGCACCTGCAACTCACGATTTCTCCTTCTCTAGTCACCCTTTTTCACTCATTTTCTTTCCGTTCCTCTTTCTAGGATGTTTCACAAGCTTCCCAAGTTTTAGAATTCTTTCATTCACTTGGAAACTCAAAAAAGAAATTCACTTTCAAACACACACTAACACACTCACACATATATAGTTACATATATTCAGTCATATACACACATTTAGCCGTTTAAAATACCAACATTATACTCGAAATCAAGCAACTAGAGTAAATGGAAAGTCTAGAAGCCCCTACCTGTCCTTTATGCTCGCGGTTCTAAATAGAGAAAGTAGTGAGAGAAAGCTTGAGAGGTCTCCAATGGCTACCACCTGGTCCAATCCTATGCTTCTTCTTTTTCTTTTTTCTTTCTTCCTATTGTCTTTTTTTCTTTTCCCTTTTTTCTTTTTATTTTCTTCTCTTCCTTCCTTCTTGTTCTTTTATTTTGGTTTCGATTTTGGGTTCACTATGTCCATACACATAAAAACACACATTGATAAACACACTCACATATACATATTGTGTGTCACACAATCTCACTCACTGTCTCTCTTTCAAACACATACAACTCACACTCTCTCAAACACAAACTCACACACGGCCATGGGAGGGATAAAGAAAGAGAGAGAGAGAGAGGGAGAGAGAGAGAAGAGAGAGAGGAAGAGAGATTTGAAATCTAAAAATGAGATAGAATGGGAGAGCTCTGCCGTATAGGGGAAAGTAGAGAGAAAAATGGGTTGTCTTTCAAGTGTCCAATCTTGTCAATTTTTTCCCCTCTACCATACACCTCACCACACACCTCCGCACCGTATCTCTTCACCCAACTATTGAAACTTGTCCATGTTTAAGAAGGTCCCTCATAGCTTCTTTTGGAAGCCTTGCATGCATCCCCATACGCTAATTGGCCAATTGGCCAACTGTGCACGCACATGCATCCAAAATGCAACTGTCTCGAAATTGCACCAAAATTGGCACCGTAGCTAATTTTGACACTCTAATTCCAAATATGCAGTCCATTTCTTCCAAATTTATTCATCTTAATTTTCATATTTATCTGCGTTCAATTTATGACTGTGTAGTCCCGGGACTCACACGAGTCTTGAATAAATTACTAAAATTCTATTTTAGCCTCTTATAATCATGTTGATGACTTATCAACTCATTTTTCAATTCTTCTAATACATCTTCCATTAGTTCCCAGTCTGACCTTAGTTTGTGCTTGCAATTTATCAAATTTCGTTTTAATAATTTTCAGGGTCCTTACAGCTTTAATGGATACGTTTAGTCTTTGTAACTAAACGATTAAGAAATTGAATATGTAATTGCATTCATGTAACCTTAGCTCCGTTCGGGAGTTATTTTTAGCACTCGTGAATCTTGTCACTCAATTAAGAGCAATTGGGCTTGTGTGTATAAAAATTGATTCTTGAATTATCTGAGTAAAACAGTTTGAGAATGCATAAATCTACATTGCACTGTAGTAGTAAAAGCTTGATTTTAGTGGATGAAAATTTTGGCATGGTCTCCTATTATTTTCTGGGTGCATATTTAGGCACGGTAATAACTATCTTGTGTACTTAGAGAACCGTGGGGAGATGTTGCCAAAAAAATTTCAGAGTGGAATCAAGCATTTGAGTTGCTCACTATTGATTGCAATGTAAATTATGCATTCCTAAATGAGATATGACCACCTTACCCTTTAAAGAGAAGTTAGGATTCATGTTTCATAAATATAATGAGTAACATGTTTGACTTGTGTTAGGAAGACGAAAATGGATAAAAGTTGGATGGACTTGAAGGGTAGGTATTTGGTCACGTACGTGAAAGTGATTAAAGATTTTATTGAGTTTGCTCACGCATCTGGAGATAGGAGTAAGAAGATAAGATGTCCGCTGTAGGAGGTGCAATAATAGGGATTATATGCACATAGATGAGGCTAGAGTGTACCTATTCAAGTATGGCATACAAGATGTATAGGTGTTGGGAATTTCACGGGGAACAACGTGAAGTACGAGTGGTGAGTGAGGATGAAGATGATGACAGGGACAATGACTTGGGTGAAAATGTCAGATTTGTTTATGATGGATTGCAAGTAATACTAGCGGACATGCAAGGGGGTTTGACTGCAAGCCACGGTCCAGGTTCTAGGAGTGATACTGAAGAATCAAAAATATTTTTTGATCTCTTATTGAGGGAAGCAAGACCACTGTTATATCCGAGTTGCTGAGAAGCATTCGATACTTGATTTTCTTGTCAAGCTCCTTCATATTATGAACATCAATCGATGGACAAACAAGTCTTTCAATCTGGCCATTAAATTATTTAAATTAGCATTACTTGTAGGGCAGACCTTTCTAAAATTTCTTTATGAGGGGAAGAGACAGTTGAGGGACTTGGGCCTTGGATATATCCATATTCATGCTTGCAAGAATGATTGCATGTTATTTTGAAAAGAGGATGAAGGGTGTGCCATGAACCCAGGTACAAGGTGAATGAAGGAATGAACAAGAAAATTCTACACAAGGTATTGAGATATTTTTTATGGCGTTCGCTTTCACACGAAGCAACGTGAGGTGCACCACTGAACACAAAATAGTGGTGTCATGGTTAAACGCGGGTATGAAGCAAGACAAAGGCTAGACTACTACGGTGTCATAAAAGATATTATACAGATACATTACCTGCATAACTTGGTGTATCTGTTCAAAAGTAATTGGTGAGGTCAATAACAGAAAGACCAGAATGCAGGCTGATAAACACTTAATAAGTGTTAATATGACTCGGACAGCATGTAAAGATGATCCTTATGTATTGGATTCACAAGCCAAACAAGTATTCTATTTGAAGCACACAAAAATAAAATGTGAATGACATGTTATATAGAAAATACAGCCTAGAAATGTGTATGATGTAGTCAAACTTCTAAATAGAGAGGAAGATTCAGACCAGAATGATGAGGCATTACAAAAAGAGTTTCAATCGACCTATAATGGTATTGTCCAACATGATCAAGTGCATGCGACACCTATGTTTTTGGCTGAATAGGGCTGATGTAGAACTCGATCATGTCATAACTATTTTTTTCTGAAATACCATGCATTTAGATCCGAGGGACACAACATTCATTGATGATGAAAGTGATTTTAATGATAACACGGTATTGGAGTAGTATTCTGATAATGAAGAAATTGTTGGAACAGATGATGATATGGACTTTGACAAATAATTGTCGTAAGTATTACATGTGTAATTTTGGATATTAATTTATTCAGTTAATTTTTGACGTATTTTCAACTATTTTTCTACTTGTAGATATGGTAAGTTCTAGTGCACACCGCCGACTACCCACCTCCCTAGGGTCAAACCCATCGACCCCTGTCCTGATGACAGGTACTGCCCTTTCCTCATCAAGTTCAGTTACACCTGCTCCTACTCATACTCCTACTCTTGCTCCTGCTCCTACTGATGCTGATGCTACTACTATTGTTACTGCTACTGCTACTGGTATGTTATTAATTTTTAATTCATATGTATATATTTTTGGTACTAATTGTTTCCATAATATTTCTTCAAATAGCTTCAACCTTAATGCCCAAACGTTGGCGCGGTAGGTCGAAGAACAATAGATTACAGCAACATAGGGATACCTTTGGGGGTGCTTGCCTTCGCATTGAGATCCTCGAGGGATTGACCAAGCCCATTGGTGGGTGGGCACAGAAGTTTGCCACTGAGATCAACATCATTTGCCAACTGCGTGTGCCACTTCATTTCAGCGACTAGCATGATGTCACCTAAGAGCAACGATAGGAGCTACATAATCACATTTTAGTATGTATTTTATTATTTCATTCCATTTAATATTTACATATGTAATGAATCTATACTCTAATCTTAATGTTAAATGATTTTGTAGGAGAAACTTGATATTGACTTGAATCTACTGCATGTGCGGAAAACAGTGGAGAGCTATCTTAGGGTTCGCTTCAAGGACTACCGCCATAAGCTGCATGTGCATTATAGAAAAGAGGTAGATGCATGTAGAGACCCCCACAAGAAACCTTACAGAGGGGTGTCGCAAGAGGCCTGGGTTCTCCTTTGTGACAGGTAAGGCACTAACGATTTTATGGTAATCAAATTGCACAATTAATTAATAGTTTTAGAAAAAATTATTACATAGATATTAATAGTGCTAAATTTAATGTACATGGGGTCAATGCAAGAAATACAATAGCAGAAGCACGTAGATCATGAATCACTACGGTGGTTCACATTCAATTGTACATACATGCATAATATGGTAATTATAATTGTCTATATTTTTTTATATTAAAAATACGACATTTCTAAATCTAACTTAATAGTGTTATTATTATTGTAGCGCAACCTGGACACCAGTGCATTGCCAGCCCCATTGATCTCTGGCACAAGATAACCTTCAACCCAAAGAAGGGTTGGGTGGACCCAAAGTTGCAACAATTATACGTAAGTTTTTACTATATACATACCACTATTACTAAATTTAGATTTTTTTTAAATTTTTAATATATATAACATAACATTTATCATTTTGTAGGAAGAAATGGTCCAGAGGCGTGCGCAGCCGACCTCTGAGGGAGAGACCCCGATGACCAATAACCAGATACACGAGGTCGTTTTGGGTAGGAGGCGTAGATAGGTCTGCAGCCTAAGGGCTAATGTCCAGCCTACACCGACATCATCTTCTTTGGACAGCGATGCGAGGCCACACAGTGGGCCGAGGCATCAGAGTGCCGCAACACAGAGTTAGAGCAAAGGTTGTCCCATATTGAGGAGTTTGTGCAGACACTACTAAGGTAGCAAAGCGGCCCTTCTCAATCTTGGTAGTTTAAAAGTTGTATCATTTGTTAGAACTAGTAAATAATACATAACTCTACTGCAATTTATGTGTTAAAAAAAAAGGACTTTAGTGTCGAAAATGGACTGTTTTGTGCTTTCGATCGCCCAACATGCCCAAAAACTGCCAAACCACCACCAAACCAATTCCCACACCTCTAAACTAATAAAATACACATGCTCAAACTTAAACAATACAATTCAGATGCCCGGTTTGTAACTTATGTAAAAAAAAAAAAAAGTGACTTAAGTGTCGAAAATGACCCCTTTTCGGCTTTTAACCACCCAAAATGCCGAAAATAGTCAAACCACCACCAAGACAATTCACACACCTCTAAAATAGTAAAATATACATGCTCAAAGTTACAAAACACAATTCAGATGTCAATTTGCAACTTATGCAAAAAAAAATGACTTAAGTGTCAAAAACGGCTCTTTTTGGGCCTTCGACTGCCCAAAATGTCTAAAAATTATCAAACCATCACCAAAACAATTCACACACCTCTAAAATAATAAAATACACATGCTAAAACTTAAAAAACATAATTTGGATACCCGGTTTGCAACCTATAAAAAAATTGACTTAAGAGTCGAAAACGACCCATTTTTGGCTTTCAACTGCCTAAATTGCCCGAAAACTAGCACCAAACTAGTTCACACACCTTTAAACCAGTAATATAAATGTGGTAAAACTTACAAAACATGGTTTGAATGCCCAGTTTGTAACTTATGCAAAACAAAGTGACTTAAGTGTCGAAAACAGCTCGTTTTGGACTTTTGACCACCCAAAATGCCCAAAAACAGTCAAACCACCACCAAACTAGTTCAAACACCCCTAAAATATTAAAATGAATGTTCACAAACTTACAAAAAATAGTTCAGATTCCCAGTTTGCAACTTATGCAAAATAAATGACGTAACTGTCGAACATGGCCCTGTTTTGGGCTTTCGACCGCCAAAATGTCCAAAAATTATCATACCACCACTAAACTAGTTCACACATCTCTAAAATATTAACATACACGTGTTCAAACTTACAAAAATAATTCAGATGCCCAGTTTACGACTTATGAAAAAAAAAGTGACTTAAGTGTCTAAAACGACCTATTTTGGGCTTTCGACCGCCCAAATTGCCCGAAAACTATCAAACCACTGCCAAGCCAGTTCACACACCTCTAAAATTGTAAAATACACATTCTCAAACTTAAAAAACATAATTCGGATGCCCAATTTGCAACTTATGCAAAAATAAAAGACTTAAGTGTCGAAAATAGTCCAATTTAGGCCTTTGACCCCCAAAATGCCTGAAAACTGTCAAACCACCACCAAATTAGTTCACACACCTATAAAATATTAAATTACATGTGTGAAAACATACAAAACACAATTCGGATGCCTGGTTTGCAATTTATGCAAAACAAAAGTGACTTAAGTGTTGAAAACAGACCATTTTAGACATTCGACCACCCAAAGTGCCCGAAAACTGTCAAACCACCACCAAAATATTTCACACATCTCTAAAATGGTAAATTAAACATGATCAAACTTAAAAAACATAATTCAGATGCCCGGTTTGTGACTTATGCAAAAAAAAAAGTGACTTAAGTGTCGAAAACGACCTGTTTTGGGCTTTCGACTGCCCAAATTGCCCGAACTTCATCAAATCACCACCAAACCAGTTCACACACTTCTAAAATAGTAAAATTCAGATGATGCAAACTTACAAAATACAATTTGGATGCCCGATTTGCAACTTATGCAAAAAAAAAAAAGTGACTTATGTGTCGAAAATGGCCTATTTTGGGCTTCTAATCGCCCAAAATGCCCGAAAATAGTCAAACCACCATCAAGCTAGTTCACACACCTCTAAAATAGTAAAATAAATGTTCTCAAACTTACAAAACAAATTCGGATGCCGATTTGCAACTTATGCAAAAAGAATTACTTAAGTGTCGAAAATAGCCATTTTTAGGCCTTCGATAGCCCAAAATGCCCAAAAACTGTCAAACCACCACCGAACTAGTTCATGAACCTCTAAAATAGTAAATTACATGTGATAAAACTTACAAAACATAATTTGGATGCCCGGTTTGCAACTTATGGAAAAATAATTAGCTTATGAGTCAAAAACGACCCGTTTTGGGCTTTTGACCCGCCTAAATTGCCCAAAAACTGTCAAACCACCACCAAACAAGTTCACACCCCTATAAAACAGTAAAATAAACATGCTAAAACTTACAAAACACAGTTTGAATACCCAGTTTACAACTTATGCAAAAAAATGTGACTTAAGTGTTGAAAACAGCTCGTTTTGGACTTTTGATCTCCTAAAATGCCCGAAAATAGTCAAACCACCACCAAACCAGTTCAAAAACCCCTAAAATAGTACAATATATGTTCTCAAGCTTACAAAACACAATTTGGATTCCCGGTTTACAACGTATGCAAAAAAAGCAACTAAGTGTCGAAAATGGCCCGTTTTAGGCTTTTGACTACCAAAATGTACGAAAACCATCAAACCACCACTAAACCAGTTCACACATCTCTAAAATATTAAAATAAACATGTTAAAACTTACAAAAAATAATTCAGATGCCCAATTTGTGACTTATGCAACACAAAGTGACATAAGTATAAAAAACGGCCCCGTTTTGGGCTTTCAACCATCCAAATTGCCCAAAAATCGTCAAACCACCACCAAACTAGTTCACACACCTCTAAAACAATAAAATAAACATTCTCAAACTTAAAAAATACAATTCGGATGCCCGTTTGCAACTTATGCAAAAAATAAAAGAGTTAAGTGTCGAAACGGCCTATTTTAGACCTTCGACTGCCCAAAATGCCTAAAAACCATCAAACCACCACCAAACCAGTTTACACACTTATAAAATAGTAAAATAAATGTGTTAAAACATATAAAATACAATTCGGATGCCCGGTTTGTAATTTATGCAAAACAAAAGTGACTTAAGTGTCGAAAACGAACCATTTTGGACTTTCGACCACCCAAAATGCTCGAAAACCATCAAACCACCACCAAAATTGTTCAAACATCTCTAAAATATTGAAATACACATGTGCAAACTTACAAAACACAATTTGGATGCCCGATTTGTAACTTATGCAAAAAAATGTGACTTAAGTGTCAAAAATGGCCCGTTTTGGGTTTTTGACTGCCTAAATTACCCAAAAATCGTCAAACCACCACCAAAATAGTTCACACACCTCTCAAATAGTAAAATTCGCGTGCTCAAACTTACAAAACACAATTTGGATGCCCGGTTTGCAACTTATGCAAAAAAAGTGACTTAAGTATCGAAAATGGCCCGTTTTGGGCTTTCGGCCACCCAAAATGTTTGAAAATCATCAAAACACCACCAAACTAGTTCACACACCTCTAAACTAGTAAAATACACGTGCAAAAACTTATAAAACACAATTGAGATGCCCGATTTGTAACTTATGCAAAAAATAATTGACTCAAGTGTCGAAAATGACCCATTTTGGGCTTTCGACCACCCAAAATGCCGGAAAACCTTCAAACCACCACCAAACCAATTCAAAAACCTCTAAACTAGTAAAATACCTATGCTCAATCTTACAAAACACAATTCGAATGCCCGGTTTTCAACTTATGTAAAAATAAGGGACTTTAGTGTCGAAAAGGTCCGTTCTCGAAATATGTCAAACCGCCACCAAACCAGTTCACACACCTCTAAACTAGTAAAATAAACGTGCTTAAACTTACAAAACACAATTCGAATGCCCGGTTTATAACTTATGCAAAATAAATATGTAATTTTATAATTTTTCTTAATTTTTTTTTTACTCAGAGCTAATAATTGTGAATTTCTCTTTTCAAATGACTGGATTCTTGGGTCAGGAGGGAGATGCACTGGGCTGGGCTGAAAAAAAATTTCCTTTTTCTTTTTTCAAACATTAATCTTTATATTTGTAACAATTTTTAATATACTATACGAATTTGAATTTGTACTTAGAATTTGTATTTGTAATTAACTTTTGTTTTATTTATGGCATGAATTTTATACCTTTGTTGTTATGTATGTGATTGTATTATATTATTGATGATCCAGGTTTGAACAGGTTAAAATTGAATGTAAAAATTATAAGTTTTGGAAAAAAAATGTAAAAACCAATCATTAGTTGCGCACATTGTGTGCCGCTAATAATGGACTATATGCAGCGCATAATGTATGTCACTAATAGTTCATTATTAGTGGCATTCATTCATGGGTCACTAATAGGCCATTATTAGTGGCATTCGGGCGTGCGCCGCTACTGCTAATAATGGACTATTAGCAGCCTTCATTTCTTTCTGGTGTACTTTTTAGCGACATTTTTAAATGCCACTAATAGGATATTAATAGCAATATTTTTTATTTGAACGCCGCTAATAGTATTTGTGACACTGCTATTAGCGCGTTAGCAGAGGTACACAGGAAAACGCTGCTAAAGGTTATTAGCAGTGTTTATTTTAGTTTTAGCTGCGCTTGTGAATGCCGCTAATAGTTTTGTTTCTTGTAGTGTATATATATTTAATATTACTTATTAAATTATTATTGTAAAATTGATAGACAAAATCAATCATACAAGTGCACACGAATATTTACATGGTTCGGCTTGTAACCTACATCCATAGACAATAAATTACCATTTTTATTACTATTGTCTCTCTGTATTATTATTTAATTTTTTTTCGGCATACTCTATATATAGACTTTGGATACCTCTATTTTCGGTTTTCTTTCCGCCTTAATATTAGTTTACCTATTTAATGTTTACATCACTATAGTACTTGATATCCGCAAATTCATGAGTTACAACATAGTGGTGATGTGAATGGCTGACACCCACATACTTATAACACTCGCCCTCAGTTGTCATGCTCCTCCTCATTGTACTATGAGCACGATTTGTTCAAATCTTTAAGTTAGTATATTCCACATTTATGTATTAACTTTTTAAAAATTGTTGTTGATAATGCTTTAGTGAACAAATCTGCTAAATTATCACTAGAACATATTTGATGTATATTAATATCATCGTTCCTTTAGAGTTCATGAGTATTAAAGAACTATGTCAAGATGTGCTTGGTTTTGTCTCCATTAATATAACGTCCTTTAATTTGTGCAATACATGTTGCATTGTCTTCATATATTATTGTCGAAATGTCCTTAGTTGAAGATAATTCACATGATTCTCGAATATGCTAGACCAAAGATCTTAACCATATGCATTCTCGACTTGACTCACGAAGTGCAAGGATTTTAGAATGATTTGAGGAAGTGGCAATCATTGTTTGTTTTATAGATCTTCATGATATAGTAGTGTTGCCAAAAAATAAACACATACTAGGTTTTTTACTTGGATGTATGTCGATCGAAAAGATATCCGGCATCTGCAAATCCTACTAGTAGTAATTTGGATCCTCTTGAATAAAAAAAAGCCCATATAAGTTGTTCTATGAAGATAGTGAAATATATTTTTAATGCCATTCCAATGTCTTCGAGTTGGAGCAGAACTATATTTGGCTAGTAAATTAACAGCAAATGTCTTGTCTTATACAATTTACAAGATACATGAGAGTGCCAATTGTACTAAGATATGGTACTTAAATACCAAGGAGCTTTTCATCACCTTCATGAGGGAGAAAAGGGTCTTTAAATGAGTGCACAAGCATTAGTTAGGTTAATGGGTATGCCTAATCCATATAAAGTGCTTCATAATATTCTTTATATATGTTGATTGATGGAGAATGATTCTTTTTGGGAAAATGCTCGATCAGCAGGCCAAGACAGAATTTGGTTTTTCCCAAATCTTTCATCTCAAACTCTTTCTTTAAATATATAGCAATTTTGTGAACTCTTCAGGAGTCTCCACAAGATTCAAATCATCAATATAAACTGCTACTATTGCAAATCTAATATCCGATTTCTTTATGAAAATGTAAGGACAAATCAAATTATTTGCATATCATTCCTTTAGTAAATATTTACTGAGGAAATTGTACCACATGCACCTTGATTGTTTCAATCCATATAATAATCATTGTAACTTAATTGAATTTATGCCACAAGATTGTGAATCATTACCTTCAAAAACTTTAAATCCCTTAAGAATTTTCATGTATATATCACTATCGAGTAATCCATATAAGTATATTGTGACTATATCCATAAGACACATATCTAGTCATTATGAGATTACTAGACTTATCAAAAATCGAAACATAATTGCATCTATGACAGGAGAATAATCGAAATGTAACTGCATTCATGACAAGAGAATATGTCTCCTCATAATCAACATTGGGTCTCTACATGAAATCTTATGCTACAAGTCTGGATTTATATTTGATAATTTTATTTTTATCATTGTGTTTTCGTACAATTATCCATTTGTACCCTACAGGCTTTACACCTTCAAGCATTTGGACTACATGTTCAAATACTTCTCGTTTTGCTAACGAGTCTAACTCTGCCCGTATTGCCTCTTTCCTTTTTGGCCAATCATTTCTACGTCGACATTCTTTGATACTTTGTGACTCAGAATCCTTATTATTTTTGGTGATTTCAAGTGATATTGTGAAGACAAATATATGATCAACAATAATATCATTTCGATCCCATATATCTCTATTTGTTACATAATTTATTGAAATTTCTTTATATTTAGATACATGTGCCTCTTTAGAGACTACTTGTTTCGCTTCAAGAGATATTATTTCTTTAGGAAGTTTTAATTCTTCAAGAAGAATTCCCTCTTTTAAGAGTTACCATTTTCAAATACCCATAGCTCAAGAAAAGAAAATGAGCCGGAATGGGCTACATTGTAGACACAAGACCAAATAAAAAATACCCATAAATGAATATCATAAATCCAGTTTCTCATGTTGCACAAAGTGATATATCACTTTATATTTATTTTTCTCATTCTCACTTTCTAAGAAAACTATGAGCATACCATTAAATTTGAGTTAGCTTGAACTCGACTTAGAACTTGTCCAACGGAAAGCGATGACCCAAGATTATAAAAGCGCACTAAAATAGTAGAGCCAAGCTTAGGCCTCAGCTCAGGAATTCTTATTTGGGCTCACTTGATATAATTTTTTTGATTTGGGATTTCTTTAGATGTTTGGATTTGGCAACTGAGAGATCACACCGTGGGCAGCTTTACTTGCAAGATCTAGTGGTTTTTTTGGCTTTGTACCTCAACCCCTAAGCTTGCCTTAGGACTTAGGGCCCATGATAGGCTTAAAGCCTTATTCTACTGGACGAACTCAACCTAGCGGGCCCTTTTTTACCCCCAGGTTTAAGCAATTATTTCACCAGTTTTTCCTTTCAAATCCTACTTATTATTGTTAAGTTTCTCTTTATATATATAAGGGTAAACTATATTAATTTTTTCTAAAATTTTTAAAATTACACTAATTTTTTATATTTTACTTGACAAACTACAAATATATTCTTTTAGTCAATTTTTTTATTTTAAAATGATAGAATTATCCTTTTTATTTTTCTTTTTCTTTTTTTTTTTGTAGCATTTTTTTCAATTTTGACCAATTTTTTATAACTTTTTTTAAAAAAATTTCATATTTTATATAAAAATAAATTTATGACAAATAACTTATTATTATTTTATATAAAAATTAATTTAAGGTTTTAATAAATATTTATTTGAAAAAATTTCAAAAAAAAAATAAGGGTCAAATTGAAAAAATGCAAAAAAAAATAATAAAAGAGTCAGTTTTGTCATTTTGAATGAAAAATTTGATTAAAAGCAATATTTGTAGTTTGTTAAGTAAAATAGAGAAACTTGATATAATTTCAAAAACCTCAAAAGAGGTCAATATAATTATAAAAATTTTCAAGGACATCAGTATAATTTATCCTATATATAATGATGCATGCATATATAACAATCCTTTGAAATTGTGAAGGATACCGTAGGCCTTGTAACCTAAGTAACATCTCCTTGGCTTTCCGTAGAGTAGGTCAAGAGTTCAAACCTTGTCCATTGAAATGTTAAGCCATAATTTATTGTGTGGACATTGTGAATTGGGCTAATAGATTTGTTAGCTGCCTGGCCATTGAGCTCGGCCTCTCATTAGTCATACGTCCTGGATCTCTTATCATATGAAAAAAAAAGTGTGAATGTTTGATATCCAATTACATAATCTTTGATTTAAAATGAATCAAAATATAAAAAGAGCAGAATATAGTAAAGTCTTTTTTTTATGGTAAATGATAAAATTGTATTATAGACAAACTATACATGTACAAGAGCACAGGGGCATTCCCCAGAGGCCATTAATGATATAACTCTTGCTTTTACGAAAGTATCAAGAGTAATATCGCAGATGTGCACATGAAGAGAGAAATGATGCTGCTTTCTTAGCTGTTGATTTAGCTTTTGCCTCTTTCATATCCAGATACATTTGCATCTCTCGGTAGTCAGGTGAACAAAATTGATATACCACAAACAGACGCACCGATCACCTTGAGACACGTGTGCTTACAGAATCGATAAACTCGGTCATACAGAGTAGGTGCAGCCTCCAGGGCATTCTCATACACATATCCTCCAGACCTTATTCTCTGGGCAATATTCACTCAGTATTCCATATGGTTCCGACCTCGTTGTTTCCTTAACGACTGCCAAGCAGGGAATAAGGAAACAGTCTTCAACAAGGAAACTGCTATCTATGATTATCTATATCTACGGTGCAATGTTCCACAAGGTAACTGCAATCTCCGATGATCACAAATCTCTATTTTCATGGCTCCGAATCCTAATCAACTTAGGAAGGCCACAATCTATAAATTAAACCCTACAGCTACGCTTTATTTTGATGCTCATTCTTTGGCTTTCAATACAGTCTTTTCAATTCAGTTTACTTACTTAAGCATCGGAGCGGCTACCACCGGAGCCAATCGAGTGGCCCTTTGATCCCCCTTTTTGAGTGTTCTACAGGTCGCGGAGCCCAGATTTATTACGAGCCGAAAAGTGCAGCATCAATTTGGCGCCGTCTGTGGGAAACGACTAATCTTCAAGTGCTCTATTCACAAATTTATTCTCCTTCTCACCAGAGAACCATGGCCCCAAATCTCCGACCAAGACAGAACGCTCAAAACCCACAAAGCTCTCAACGTCGACCACCTGTTCCACGAGCAAGAGGGCCAACGGTTGATCCCATGCGACAAGAGATTGAATCAATCAAATGACACAACGAACTGGTGCAAGAACAGCTACTTGCCATATCTAGAACTCTGGCAATGCTTACACAAAGTCACGGGACGAGTCCTCCAAACCCACCGGTCAATATTGCTGCGGGAGCACAACCCCCTATTATCACTAAGAACGAAAAGCCCCATGAGGAGGCTCCAATTAATCGGCCTGGGCACCCCCATGGTGTTGCTCACGTCGGTAGAGATCCACAGCGGTCAGCAGCCCCAGGCTAGGGAACATCAGCCTTCGTCCTTGACGTTTATTACCGGAGCACTACTAGAGCCCCAACTCCAAGGGCTTCAGGAGCACAATCGGCACCACATGAGCCTCATCCCCAAGCAGCATCAATCCCTCTAGCTCGGAACCCTCTTCCGTCCGAGGGAAGTGCTCAGCCCGACTATCTTGAAACCGAGGCTATAAGGCAAGGTTCACAAGAAGTCAAGCTTAGAGGACCCACGGAGGGTCAAAGAAATTGTAGAATCTATGAACCGAACAGTAGCTGTGAGAGGTAACCAGAACCGTCCAGAGTAGGATGAGTTGGCAAGGCTGCTCGGAAGGCTTGCCACTCTGTTCACTCTTGCCATCATGTCAAAAGAAAGATCGAGGAAATTCATTATACCAAAATTTACCCTATACGATGGGATTGGTGACCCAAGAGATCATCTGTCGCACTACCAGCATACAATGGCCCTTCACGGGGCCTCTGATGCCTTTATGTGCCGAGCCATCATTACCAGCTTGAAAGGTACCGCCCTAAAATGGTTCCATCACCTCCTACCGAACTCGATTACCAGCTTCTATAGGCTCGGTAGGCAGTTCTTGGACAGGTTCATGACAAGCAGAAGGCTCAGAAGGGGACCAGAGTTCCTGCTAAATGTCAAACAGACCAAGGAAGAGTCCTTCAGAGCTTACATCGCCCGCTTTAATGCCGAGCTCACGGAAATAACCGACTGTAGTCCAGGTTTCCTTGTAGCTGCCTTAACTTCGGGTCTGGCTCACGGTGGCTTCAGAGATTCCTTGACGAAAAGCCCTCCAGCTGACATGGCGGCATTAATGGACCGGGCCAGGAAGTACATCAACTTAGAAAAATCCAACCGCACATCCCAGAAGGGCAAGGAGCAAACCCAGAGGGACAATCTAAAGAGGGAAGATCATAAGAAGGACGAGCACAAAAGGGACCCCAGCAAGAAGAGGGCCAGGAGTCCAGAAAAGAGAACAGCACCCAGGGTTGTTTATAATTTCGGACCAAGTGAGTTCACTAACTTTACCCCTTTGAACACTACACTGAACCAAGTACTTCGGCAGATCCGAGATCGAGAAAACCTACGATGGCCAGAACCGATTAAAGGAGATCCCAACCTTCGGGACCAAAGTAAGTACTACAATTTTCACAAAGATCATGGGCATACGACTAACTCATGCAGGACCCTTAGATATGAGGTTGAACAGCTCATAAAGAAAGGACGTCTCCGGGAGTTCATTAAGCAGAACGGGAGGCAGAATTCCCACGAAGACAAGCCTCAGCAGTGGACAGAGTAGATGCCTAAGCAAAGATAGGATCAGAGGGAAGTACGAAATGAGCCTCAAAGACAGAACAACCATGTCATTTACGTCCTCCATGCAGACTCCCCTATTATAGGAATTTCCAACAAAGCAAGAAAGAGGTATGCTCGGGAGGCTAGGGCTGCCCCTAGACGTATTGTAGATCTCCAATGTTGAAAAAAGGCTCAGACCAGAACCGGAGATCCAATTCACAGAATAGGACCTAGCAGGGGTACACGGTCCTCACAATGATGCCCTCGTCATCACTCTTAAAATTGCCAACTTCGAGATCAGAAGAGTTCTGGTTGATACCGGCAGCTCTGTCAATATACTGTTCTATGAGCAACTCAAACAGATGAAGATTGACCACCACAGGATCAAGCCTACCACTACCGTAATGGCAGCATTTGATGGTAATCTCAGTACCCCATTGGGAAGGATCGACCTGCCTACTACTGTAGGGGAAGGTGAAGGGCAGAAAACCACCATCTCAGAATACATGGTGTTGAATATGAAGTCTCCCTACAATGTCATAATTGGGAGACCATGGCTACACCAGATTGGGGCGGTCACCTCGACCTTCCATTAATGTTTGAAGTATGTCCACAATCAGAATGTTCATTTTGTCAGAGGGTGCCAGCCAACTTCTCGAGAATGCCACGCCATTGCACTCAAGGAAAAGACCACCAAATAGCAATTACAATACACCTGGGACTGTACAGATCCAATTCTCTCTCACACTCCCGAGGAGGAAAGTTGCCCTTCTAGAATCGAAGAACCCCTAAGCCCAAGGGGACGGGACAGCAGGGCCAAACCCATTGGCGAGCCCATCAAAGTATTGGTTAGTTCAGAATCAGAAGGGCACTATTTGTACATTGGTCCAGACCTGACACGCACTAAGCAAAAGAAAATAATCAAGTTTCTGAAAGACAACCTCTCTATGTTTGCGTGGGAGACCAAAGACATGGAGGGTATAGATCCAAACCTGATAACTCACAAACTAATGGTGGATCCAGATCACCCACCAGTGAGACAGAAAAGAAGGCCGCTAGCCCCAGAGCGGCATCAGATCATAAACGAGGAAGTCCAGAGGCTGCTTGAAGCCAAGATAATACGTGAAGTATTCTACCCAGAGTGGCTGGCCAACACCGTCTTGGTCAAGAAGAAAAATGGCAAGTGGAGGGTCTGCGTTGACCATACAGACCTCAATAAAGCTTGCCCCAAAGACAGCTTTCCACTACCAAGGATAGACCAGCTGGTTGACGCTACTGCAAGGCATGAACTCATGAGTTTTATGGATGCCTATTCTGGGTATAACCAAATCCAAATGTACCCTCCAGACCAGGAGAAGACAGCCTTCATAACCGAACGAGGTCTATACTGCTACAGAGTAATGCCATTCGGTTTGAAAAATGCTGGGGCCACATACCAGCGGTTGGTTAGCAAGATGTTCAGGCCATTGCTTGGCAATACCATGGAGGTATACATTGATGACATGCTGGTCAAAAGTCTACAGAAAGGTAATCACCTCCAGCACTTATCCCAAACCTTCGATATCCTAAGACAGCACAAGATGAAGCTCAATCCCTCAAAATGTACCTTCGGGGTAACAAGGGAAAATTCTTGGGATACATTGTCTCTCAGAGGTGTA
Source organism: Nyssa sinensis (assembly GCA_008638375.1). NCBI lineage: Eukaryota > Viridiplantae > Streptophyta > Magnoliopsida > Cornales > Nyssaceae > Nyssa > Nyssa sinensis. The sequence goes on from CM018031.1 coordinate 32,314,990, forward strand.
TCGAAGCAAACCCCACTCAGATCCAAGCTCTGATTGGACTGAAGTCACCGAAAACCAGAAAAGACATTCAAGGCGCTGAATGGCAGAATCATGGCACTAAGTAGATTCATCTCCAAGTCCACTAATCGCTGCCTACCCTTCTTCAAAGCTTTAAAGGGTAACAGAGCTTTACAATGGACGAAAGAATGTGAGAAAGCTTTTCAAGAACTGAAGGAGTATCTTGCCTCTCCAGAGCTTCTATTAAAACCAGTAGAGGGGGAAAAGCTACTCCTGTACCTTGTAGTCTCTGAAAACGCGGTCAGCTCCGCATTAGTCAGACGGAACAAGGGAGTACAGAGGCCCATATTCTACGTCAGTAGGGCACTACTCGACACAGAAAAGAGATACCCAAAGGTTTAGAAGGTAGCCTATGCTTTGGTAATATCAGCTCGGAAGCTCCGACCTTATTTCCAAGCTTATCCAATTGAAATCCCAACCGCCTATCCTCTGAAGTCAATATTGAGGAAGCCTGAGGTTTCAGGAAGATTAGTGAAGTGGTCTATGGAGTTAGGGGAATTTGACATATTATATGTACCTACGAAACTCCATCAAAGGACAAGCCTTGGCAGATTTCGTTGCTGAGTTCACCCCAGCACTTCAGGACAAGGCACAGCTCATTGAAACTTCAAGGACTTGGCTACTTTATATCGATGGGTCATCAACCGATCAGGGCTCAGATGTGGGCCTGGTATTACAGTCCTATGACGGGCTCTCGTCAGAAAAAGCAGTTTGCTTGGAATTCAAAGCTTCCAACAATGAAAGTAGAATACGAAGCCCTAATCCTAGGCATGAAGTTGGCTTTGGAATGCGAGGTTCAAAACCTTAAAGTCCTCTCAGACTCCCAGTTGGTGGTAAGCTAAGTCTTGGGAGAATTCTCCATTAAAAATGACAGGATGCTTCGATATTCCGAACTAGTGAACTTCTTGAAGTACTCCTTCCAGACATTCTCTATCCAGAAAATAGAAAGAAGCCAGAACTGCAGAGCAGATGCTTTAGGCAAACATGGCGTCCCGCCTAAAGTTAGAAGGGAATTCCACAGTAAAAATTTCCTACCAGCCAGGACCCAGGATAGAGGAAGCCCAAGTCGCCCAAATTGCTGAACAACCCTAGAACTGGATGACCCCAATCCTCCAGTATCTAGCATCCGGGCTCCTTCCAAAAGACAAAAACAAAGCAAAAAGAGTCCGAATCAGAGTGGCTCGGTACCTGATCCTGAACAACAAGCTTTACAGAAGGTCTTACTCTCAGGCCCCTATTAAAATGCTTAGCTCCAGAAGAATCTCAATATGTCTTGGCTGAAATACATAAGGGTATTTGCTGGAATCATAATGGGGGCAGAACGATAGCTCACCGAGCTCTAACGCAGGGCTATTACTGCCCTAGCATGCTAAGGCAGGCTAAGGAGTACAGTCTAAAAGTGCAACAAATGCCAAACGTTTGCCCCATATCAACACTAGCCTCATCACGACCTCATTCTGATTACTAGTCCTTGGCCCTTTGCTCAGTGGAGGATGGACATCGTGGGTCCATTACCCAAAGCCCCACCAAACAGGAAATATCTTTTGGTAGCCATTGACTACTTCTTTAAATGGGCCGAAGCTGAACCTCTAACACACATCACAGAGAAGGAAGTTGAAAACTTCACCTGGAAGAACATTGTCTGCAGGTTCAGTATACCATGTGTGATCATCTCTGACAATGGGACGCAGTTCACTGGTAAAGGCTTTAAGAAATTTTGTGAAGATCTCAACATTAAACAACACTTTGCCTCTCCAGGCCATCCACAAGTAAATGGGCAAGCAGAGGTCACCAACCAAACGATCCTTGATGGATTAAAGAAAAGGTTGGAGTAGGCCAAAGGAAAGTGGGCGGAGGAACTCCCTAGGTTTCTTTGGGCCTACAGAACAACCAGAAGAACTCCCACCTCTGAAACTCCCTTCTCACTAGCCTATGGTACAAAATCAGTAATCCTAGTTGAGATCGATATGCCAACTTTAAGGACTGAAGCCTTCGAGCAAGAATCCAATGATAAGCAGCTGACAGAAAATTTAGATTTTCTTGAACAAAAAAGGGATCAAGCCAGCATCAGGATGGAGGCCTATCAGCAGAGAATGGTCAACAATTCTAAGGTGGGGCTCAAGACGGTCAGCTTTCAAGTTGGAGACTTTGTCTTAAGAAGAGTTTTTCCAAACACCAAAGATCCCACCATGGGAAAGCTGTCACCCAACTGGGAAGGCCCCTACAGAGTGACAAAGGTTGTTAGACCTACCACCTACTGGCTAGAGGACATGGCTGGGAAATCCATTCCTAGGCCTTGGAATATAGAACATTTACGGAAGTATTATCAATAAAGATTTTTTATTTTCAATACCTCCACAAAGTGTTCATCTTTAATGCACAGGCCTCTAGAGCCTGGTCCATCTCTAATGCACAGGCCTCTAGAGCCTGGTCCATCTCTAATGCACAGGCCTCCAGAGCCTAGTCCATCTTTAATGCACAGGCCTAGTACCTGGTCCATCTCCAATGCACAGGCCTCCAGAGCCTGGTCCAACTTTAAATGCACAGGCCTCCAGAACCTGGTCCATCTTTAATGCACAGGCCTCAGTGCCTGGTCCATCTCTAATGCACAGGCCTCCAGAGCCTGGTCCATCTTTAAATGCACAAGCCTTCAGAGACTGGTCCATTTTTAAATGCACAGGCCTCTAGTGCCTGGTCCATCTTTAAATGCACAGGCTTCCAGAGCTTGGTCCATCTTTAATGCATAGGCCTCAGTGCCTGGTCCATCTTCAATGCACAGGCCTCCGGAGCTTGGTCTATCTTTAAATGCACAGGCCTCTAGAGCCTGGTCCATCTTTAAATGCACAGGCCTCTAGTGCCTAGTCCATCTTTAAATGCACAGGCCTCCAAAGCCTAGTCCATCTTTAATGCACAGGCCTTAGAACCTGGTCCATCTTTAATGCACAGGCCTTAGAGCATGGTCCATGCACAGGCCTCCAAAGCCTGGTCCATCTTTAAATGCACAGGCCTCCAGAGCCTGGTCCATCTTTAATGCACAGGCCTTAGAGCCTGGTCCATCTTTAATGCACAGGCCTCTAGTGCCTGGTCCATCTTTAAATGCATAGGCCTTCAGAGCCTGGTCCATCTTCAATATCCAGATTCAATGATCTAGTCCATCCAAAGACAGAAGTTCCAAACATCTTCAACCAAAGCCTGATTACTATTTACACAAGTTTCCTAGATTGGCATACCTCAGAGCTGATACTTAGATTATTTGGCTTATGTACCAACAAGCAACGAATACTACAGTACTGAGCAGGTTTAAAGTACTTTGGTTCAAGGCACAAGTTTTATGTAAGTTTCTTTGATCTACTCTTAGAACATACAGAAGAGTTATTAATCAGGAGTGTTCGGAATGGCGTTCTAACTCCAAAAGAGCACATCGAAGCACAAGGTACATCAGATTTGAGGAAAAGGAATTCAATTTTATTGATGATTCATAAAATTTACATCAGTACAAGAAGACTGGAAATAAAACAAGTACACAGAAGCTACAACAAAGACATCACTACGTTTTGAGACATCATGGCTTTCTTCCTCGGATGGCAAAGGGGCCTAAGTTCCAAACCTCCATTACCGCCGTCGCCGGCTTCCATTTGAAAGGAAGGAACCCTGAACCCCAATCTGCATCAAGAAGCACCCAGGCCATTTCATCATCACTGTCACTGATCTCAATACCAACGGATGATGAGGGCTTTAGGTCTCAGGAGACCTCCATTCTCCACCTTCGTTTCCCTCAAAATCGGCATGACACCCCAACCGATTTGAGCAAGGGTTTCTGCCAAGACACCAAGGGAAGGAGGCATCCCACCTTCGTCTTCATCACCAATGCTCCAAGCCTCGGTTGAATCAAGGAGGGTCCACCTCCAATCAGAGAAGTCTCGACCGGATGCTAAAATGGACAAGAAAATCTTTACCTCCTCCAATCCTTCCTTGGAGACTGATTCAAAGGGAAGGACAACTCTCGGCCACAATTTAATCATTCCCAACTCAGACTGAAAATCGTCAATCATCTCTGGGCAAACGACAAGCTTCTAAAAGACATCCAAATTCTCTCCAACGAGGGAACAATCCGAGAGCAAAAAAGAAAAGAGATTGGGCGCAACCGTATGCTCCTCCCTCATATATATAGACCCTCAAAGCCCAAAGGCCACCTACTAGGACCGTCGCAACGATTAAAGGAAGGGTTGACCGCTGAAAACTCAAAAAACAGCTGTGTAAATGAATAACGTATAAAACCTGTCCTTTCGGATACCTAAAGGACGGGATGCAAGGCTTCCCCAAGCATACAGTACTAGTCAAACAAACAAAGTCCGATCTACCTTAATACAAAGGCCCTCGATCCAACATACAGACCTTTCAGTCTTGGCCATTTCCGTTGATCCCTAGCAGACCACGTGTATGACCAAAGACCATCAGTTCGGATGTATCTCAGTCCTGGTCTGAATAACTCAAGAAGCAGAAGTCTCAATCATCAAAGTGACAGGCATGAGACACCAAATTACTATTACAAAACTTGGGTTCGGAACAAACTGCCTTAGAATTCTTCAGAATTTACTCCCAATATATGTGATACAAGATCAATATCAGATCCCTACTTATCTGATTGAAATTTCCTTTTATCTTATCCAAAGAGGGAGAAGCAATCAGAATTAGTCTACAGTCATTGTTTTATTGCAAATACAGCTTGGAAGACAACTGCTGACCATTAAAAAGCTAGTCTGAAGAGCTCCAAAACAACCTCACTTGCAACAATTTCTCACATCAACCATAAATTCAAAGGACCAACATACTACACGGCAATGCAACACAATGCTACATGGGTCAACCAAACACAAAAGAAAAGGATGAAGACATTTGAGAAAGAAAACCTGTTTCATTCAACAAAAATAGTCTGTTATATTAGAGGTTCAAAAATTATGCAAAATATACATATTCTAAGCTTGATCAGCAGAAACAGGCTCAACAGCTGGGGAAGGATCGGTAGGAGCAACATCAACTATCCCGCTCGGAACGGCAACTTCAGTGGGATCGGCAGGGGGAACATCGATCACCTCGCTCAGAACGGCAACCTCGGGAGGGATAACCCCTGGAGGCATAATCGAGTATACGTCGAAATTAGGAAATTTGGCAAGGAACCTAGATCGGAAGTTGTTGAAGCCAAACATGATCAGGTTGTTGGCCATTCCTTCCAGTTCCATCTTTATTTTCTTCTCGATCTCTAGCTTGGCTTGCTTCATTGCGTCCTCAAGCTTTTGGTGATAGAGGTACCGCATGCCGACCATTTCCCCCTGAAGCCTCTCTGCCTGCTGAACATAAAGATTCTTCTCTGACTCCATGACGGCCAGAGAATTCTGGGACTCCTTCAGTCTCTCCGCAGCTTCATGAGCCTCAGACTTAGCAGTACCGAGCTAAAGCCTAACCTCGTCTAGCTCGGCCTGAAGCTTGTCAACCTCCTCTGAAGAGGGAAAGACGTCCGTCAGAGCAGATAGAGTATGCAAGGTCTGCAGTACACAGAGCAAACAGTTCAGTACCCAGCTAAAAAAACTTGGAAAAAGGGAAAAGAAATGGAGACCCGAAGAACTTACTTTAACTTGAAGAGAAGCCAAATCAGCAAGAAACTTCTCTGACTTCTGTGGCTTAAGTTTGATTGAGCCTTTGGCCCAAAAGTCCCTCAGAACCTTCTTGGCCGCCTGATTGAAAGCACCGGGGGCCATTGAAGATGACGTCCCCTTGCCCGCTTGTTTGGATGAGGTTGGGGGGACCACGAAATAGGGGCAGGTGCCTCCCTCTCCCCCTCAGCAGGTTCAGGAGAGGTCGAAAGTAACCTCCTCCTTTTTGTCTGGAGGGGAGGGTCTACTAAGGAATGAGCCTCCCCCACTGCCGCAGATAAAGATGGCTTGGTCTCCCACCTAGCCATCAGACCTTTTGTCAGCTCCTCTACACGGCCCCTAGCAGCCATCAACTTATCACGATTAACAATGAAGGAATGGTCTTGGTTGCTGGGCTGTAAGAGCTTTTTGTATTGCTTCTGAAGCACGAGAGAAAAGCTCGGCCTCTTCCACACACTCCTATCTGCACAAAAGATACAAAGTTAATCAGCTCGACAATTGATACACAAAACAAAATCAAAGCAGCCACGGGAAAAATTGGGTCTCACCGTTTGGCCCAGTGGCTCGAGGGAATGTTGAAAGTTGGTCTTGGAAGTCCTCATATTCCCATCCTTCCTTTTATGAAGAAATACCACTTCTTCCAGGTCTTGTTAGAGGAGGGCACGGAAGAAAGGGGTCTGAACCCACTATCAAAAGACATATAATAGAGGCCTTTCGACCACATATATTTAGATCCATATTGCTACGGATCAGGTGAAGAGATACGTCAACATCATTCATATGCCCTAACACTATGAAGCTTAGCAGATGTCTCCAACTATTGAGATTAAGATCTGTAGGGCAAAGGTTGAACCAACAGAAGAATTATTTTACAAGGTCGGGAAGAGGGAGTGTCAGTCCCATTTCAAACCAAGCCAAATAGACACAAATTTCCCCCGCTCTAACATCGCATGGGCGATCCAGAGCGTCCGAGACCCTAAAAGTAACGTTCGAGGGGAGATTGAATTTCTCCCACAACTCTTCTAACATAGTCTCAATAATTGCACTCTCACCTTCCTCTCTACGACCAGGTCGACCAGAGGTATCACCAGCCCTATTTGGGGATTCCTCAAATACATCGACTATCCTACCTCCAGACTGGAGGGGGGCTCTACCAATCTATTTTCAGCATTATCAATAAAAGGAAGGTTCATAAGTTGAAGTTAAGAAAGGGTCCTAGAAGAACTGCCTGAACCAGAAGGTGACCCAGGGCCAGACATGGTGGACAAAGAAAAGTAACGAAGTAAAGGAAAGGGAACGTAAAATGGGCTAAAAATCAAACCTGAAATTAAGAAAGGCTACGAATACCGGATATATTCCGACCTTCAAAATGCGTCAACCGGCGACGACAGAGTCTCTGATACTGTAAAGGCAAGTGCAGAAGAAAGGTGTAAAAAGTCCTTTCCCCCTCTTTATATACATATTCGAAATGTGAGCCCCCCCAGCCGATTCGACATGACGGTTGAGGGTAATGATGGCTTCTCAAGTATCGGCTGCGCAATAAATGACCCATTAAACCAACGTCTCGAAAAATGGAGAAACAAAACATGTGACTCTTCATAAAGCCCATAGCCCTAGTTATGCCCTAGCTCCTAACTAGGGCTTGTGGGGGGAGTAGGTGATATACCACAAACAGCCGCACCAATCACCTTGAGACATGTGTGCTTACAGAACCGATAAACTCGGTCATACAGAGCAGGTGCAGCCTCCAAGGCATTCTCATACACATATCCTCCAGACCTTATACTCTGGGCAATATTCACTCAGTATTCCATATGGTTCCGACCTCGTTGTTTCCTTAACGACTGCTGAGCAAGGAATAAGGAAACAGTCTTCAACAAGGAAACTGCTATCTATGATTATCTCTATCTACGGTGCAATGTTCCACAAGGTAACTGCAATCTCCGATGATCATAAATCTCTATTTTCATGGCTCTGAATCCTAATCAACTTAAGAAGGCCACAGTCTATAAATTAAACCCTACAGCTACGCTTTATTTTGATGCTCATTCTTTGGCTTTCAATACAGTCTTTTCAATTCAGTTTACTTACTTAAGCATAGGAGTGACTGCCGCCGGAGCCAATCCGGTGGTCCTCTAATCCCCATTTTTGAGTGTTCTACAGGTCGCGGAGCCCAGATTTATTGCGAGGCGAAAAGTGCAGCATCAAAAATGCACAGAAGTCTCTACAATATCATCAAATTTCAGCAAACTAAATATCTCATTCTTGCACAAAGATGACAATTAAACATCCCAAAACAGCCAAAAAAAAAATGTAAAGAAATAAAAAAAAAAAAAAAAAAAAAGCAACTCAACACACGAACACATAATTCTTTGAGACATGTGGGGTACGTTTTGCGACTTCATTAATAAAAAAAAACAAGAAAGAAAATAGGGGTTTGTTCTTAGAAATGTTCATTGAGACATGTTGGGTATGTTTTATAAGTATTCTTTATTTTATATCAAATAATCTGATATTAGAAATATCCAAAAAAATAGAAGAAAGAAATAGAAGACATGCCTTTCTATGTTCACGTTATATTCTATTTGTACCTTTGCACAATGGGGTATTGATTCTTTAAGTGTATGTCAGGAGGATAGATCTGTGCTCAGATCCAAGAATCCATGTCACATGACATGATGAGTTTAAAAGAAGAAAGGATTTTGATAATAAATAATGTCATGTTTACTTAAAAATTCTATAAAAATGAATTACTATTATGAGTTAAAAGTATTGTAAGTATTGTATTAGTTAGATAGTTTACAAAAGACTAAAATTTTTAAAAATTTGAAAGTCTAATATTATTGGTGACTCTTTTTCTTTTTAGGAAATAATAGCCTGTGAATGTGAATAATAACTGCCCCTTCTAGTGTAAGGTCTCAAACTCTGGAGTCAATATAAGTATGTATATGTGTACATATACATAATATTTTTACCGTTGTACTAGTAGACCCAACAAAGAAAAAAAATTAGATATCTTTAATCAAAGGGACCAATTAACCAACCTGTGCATGAAGATGTGGAATTCTTTCAGAGAGTTTCTTCTTGCAGAAGAAACCTACCTCAAGAAAAGTCCGAAGAGATTCACGAGAATGTGCTGAAACAACGCTGTTCAAAGTAAATTCTCGTTTGCGAGCGATTAACTTCATATTCTTGGTCGGTCTCGGCACACATTCAATTGAAGAAATGGCTGCTTTTCGCTTCTCTGCACATTCAGCTGGCTGGACCTACTCGAACAGCTCGATCTCCCTGACGCTTGACGTTCTCACCGTGCAAGAACGTTTCACAGGCATTGTTGTTTTCTTGCGTCTGCTGAATATACGTTATCGTTTTGGTGAATGGAGGTTGATTTTCAGGCTTGTGTGTAGAAAACCTCTCGCGAGACTGACAGGACTAGCTTTCTTGAGTGGTGGCTTTGCAGAGAACGATATGCGTGTGTGTATATATATATTCACCATGTATATATATTTGTTTGTTTATATATATTTGATCATATCTGCATCACGGTTGCAAGCATATACTTTCCTAAACTATGTTTAAAAAAAAAATGGGCAAACTTTCCTAAACTATTTTTTGTTTGAACTTTGGCAAGTTTTCCTAAACTATCTTGCTTTGTCAGCTTAGAGTTTTAGGCACCCGTTTGATCATTGAAATTTTAGAAATTTTTTGCTAGTTGTCTTTCAGCCATATACAAATAATCAAGGACCAGCATTTTACCTGAGGATTTGACCTAATTTAAAATCTCTGACAATGCATTTTGATTTCATTAGCATTTGAATTTGATCCAAGAAAAATATTGAATTTATATAATATTACTCCAAGTCTTAGCCATATTTTATAAATTTAAAATTACATATAAAAATTGCATGCATGGTAGCTCACAAAGTCTAAATATATCCATATATATCATGATATTTTGTTTTTTTTAATGAAAATTTCTTTCTATCTTCAATTTGTATCCCCATTTATATATTGATTTAATTATTAAAAAGTTTCTCAAAATAAATGTCTAACTAAGGTACAAGAAAAATCTTTATAACATAAAAGGTCTATGAGTTTTTAAATTATTTAGTCTCAAATCCAAAAGTGTTGACACGGCCATATTATATTTTTTTCAATGGTTAAAATATCCCTATTTGATATATAATTTTCTGCTCCCTCGATCGTGTTCTTTCCACGATCTCATGATCTCTCTCGCGATGGCTGCCGTAAATCAAACGAAACAGATCTGCAAGAAGCAGATCGGCGGCTAGGACAAAACATGGTCATAGTTTTGGGGTATTCCTCATAATTGATCTTTTACTACTCCTTGATTTTTAAATTTCGTTGCAGCCATGATGAAAAAGAGGTTGTCGATTGATGAGTTAAGGGAGAGCTTGACGGAGAGGATAGTGAAAACATCCAAGGTTTGCAACTGTACCCCCACATTACGGCTTGTAAACGGGCCGTGTTGAACCTGGCCCGATTCAGATCTAGTCCTGTTAACAATACTCGATCCGGATTCATTAAAAACTAATTAAATGAGGTCGAGTATAGATCCGTCAGATAAAACGCGTTAAAGTCTTAACCCGTTAAATCATTAACATACACTCTCTCTCTCTAATACAATATTAAAGTTAGATAATTTAATTCCCTAACAAAGTTACTATATTTATAGATACATACATAAAAATTAGAGATAGAGAGTCTCAGCAAAGTTGTCGTCTTTAACCTTCTATCACCGTCTTGTATAAACCCAAAGATATAGTACTACTATTTAAAAAAATAAAGTATAAATCAAAGAAATAAACTAAAAAATATATATATAGAAACCCATAACAATGACAATTCATTGTTTTATTTCATATATAGTAATAGCAGTCACTAGTATACAGTATAGTTAATAATAATATACAAACATAATTTCATTTTTTCTTATTTAGGTGGGTCCAATATTCTGTTTTCATGGATTGAGAAAATGCTTGTACCACTTTGCTGAGTGTTTATATTCTATCCAAGCTGTCTTTGGTATAATTAACATGAATGATACCAAATTCTACAGTGTAACCACTGTTCCACTCGAAATCATTCAGCAATGACCATAAAAGGCATCACTTCACGTTCTTGTTTTTCTCTATTGCGTCTTCAACTCGATCAACATCCATACCAAAATGCAATCATCATTATATTGATCTTAGTCATTTGTTATTTGGAAAAAAAAAAAACAATCTTTTTTCTCTAAAAAAAAAAAAATGAAAAACTTAGATCATTGTGTAAAATACTAATGGGAGGACACTTTTAATATATTTAAGATGATGATAATGGTACACTGTTTTTCTTACATAATTAATTAATTCATATCACCATGATTACATGTGGAGAATCCTTCACAAAAATGACTATATAATATCAAGAATATATATATATATAACACATATTATTTTGCACATATTTGTTTTTTTACAAATGGGTCAATTTTTGGGTCGAATAATGGGATCTGTGTCTAGATGAGACGGGTCTTAGCAGATTCGGCGGGCCTAGACCCGTTTAAACTTATCAGGTCTAGGTTCGAGCCTTAGAGGGTCTGTCCATACCCGGTCCGTTATCAGGCTTACCCGACATGTTCATCAATGCCTACAAAAATGTTTATGAATGCTTATGTCAGCATGTGCCAATTGTGATTGTGTTGTTTGCTTGGGAGAAATTAGGAGCTTTTGATTTCTATAACTAGGTGTGTGTGTGTGTGTGTATATATATATATATATATGTACAGTGCAATAATTATACAGCATAAAATTTATGTTGGGAATGTTTTGGCCTTTGATTGATATTTATGCAAATGGGATCATAGAAAATTTGGTTGATAAAAATATTCTTTTGAGTGAAAACTTCCTAAAATTCTTTATCCCATAACTTTTTTTTTTGCTATATTTTTTTTAGTTGTTTACTTTTTTCTCTATCTATTTTTTTTTTTTTTTGTTTTATCAATATTAGAATATTACTACTTTCCTAAGAAATAAAAATTGTTTGATGCATTATTAAAAATACGTGTAGTAGAAGCTATTGTGCAATTGTCATAGTCGTGTTTCTTTTATCATCTATGAACTTTCCCACCAATCATAGCCTTCAGTATAAATTTAGATGCACGTGCAAACCCTCTTATTTACACATACCAGTTAAATTTAAGAGAGGTATGTGATACTCCTGTCCCATATCGGTTGGATAGGAGTACAATGATTGATATGTAAGACAACACAAGCTTTACTATTAACAACTTGAGTTTAAGTTTTTGAGTCATAATGTTGTAGGCTCTTCAGGTTGTTGGGACAGTGGGCTTGGGGCGTTACATTTCTAGTGTCAGAGCCAGTTGTTGGAAAAAAATAATATAATAGATGTTTCAACTGCAGCAGAATATAATACAAAAATATATCTATAATAGATGTTGCAGCAAAACAGAATACAAAAATAGTATAATAGATGATGTAGCTGCAACAAAATAAAATACAAAAATAGTATAATAGATGTATCAGAGCTAGTAGTTGGAAAAATAGTATAATAGATGATGTAGCTACAGCAAAATAAAATACAAAAATAGTATAATAGATGTTGCAGTTGTAATATCCTGACCCGAATTATAACCAAGCGAACCATGTAAACCCGAGCCGATAGGGCTTTATGTTATGACATTAAATGAAATGGACGGTTTTGAAATCTCAATAGTTTGAATGTAATGATGATGCCTGGGTGATGCCGAGTAAGCCACGAACGAGAATCGAAATAAAAATAAATAATAAAATAAAATAAAAATAATAATAAAAATAAAAATAATAAAATATATATATATAAAAATCATGGAATATGGATATAAATATATATATATATGTATATATGAAGATGTATATATATATATATGTAGCTAAAAGTGTGTAGATATATATATATATATATATATATAGTTGGCAATACATATGTATATATATATATATGGGAGGTAGGTTATATATAGTAAATACATATAAAGGAAGGAGGGGCTACAAAGAGAAGAAAAGAAACGGAAGAGAGAAAAAAAAATTGAAATGTGGAAAGGGTGGAAGATGAAAGGGCGCTGATTTAGGTTATAAACCATGCGTTGGGTTAAAAAAAAAAAACACAGAGAAGGAAAAAAATACAGAAGGAAGCTGAGAAGGGTTCAGAGTGCAAAAGAGAACCAGGAGGAGAGAAGGAGAAGAGGAAGAAGAATGAGGAAAGAGGAAGCAAGAGAGAGGGGCGCAGAAGGTAACTTGCAATGTTTTTCCTCTCTGTAAATTTTTTGGCTTTTATTTAGAATTGCTCAAAGCTTGTTTATGATAGTAGAATGTTGTTCTCGGGAGAAAAATAGGAATTTAGGAAGAAACCGCGAAGGAAACGATTGAGAAATGGGTTAGATATCATGCATGATCGAAAAACTGAATGGAGAGTTTTTGGGCTATTTTGTTTGGTTTTAAATGCTTAAAATCATGTTAGAATGCGTTGAAAATACATTAGACTAGATTAGAAATGAAAACAGCAAAAAATCACAAGAAAGATAGGAAAAAAAAATTTACAGGGTGCGGTTTTCTTGTCACCGGCATTGGACATGGTGACCGGAGACCGTCGAAAAATCGTGAGTGATGGGCCACTGTTCGGTCAACTGGTCGGGTCAGCGGGACTGGAACCCAACCCGCTGAACAGCCCAGTGAGCTATTGTTTAAGTTTTCAAAGTTTAAAAATTAGATTTGTGGTGTTTGGAAACTAAGATAATAAATTGGATTGATAATCTTGTTTGGGAATAGGGATATTCCATCCTCCCTTAGCCACTGTTTGATTAGGAGAGTTAAGGAAAAAAAGAGGCGCAGGGGCTACTGCCCCTACGACTTGAACACTGAACCTATAGGTATGAGTCATGAAGCACAAGCCACTGTGCCACTGAGGCACATGTGATCTTACTTCACCCAAATAATATATTTTATGATTATGCTGAATTAATTTAATTAATTATTAATTTAGTTATTTATTAAATTAATTTTTGATATCCAAACTAATCAAGTGAATAGTGTAAATTTAATATTTTGGACCTTCTGAATCCAATGATGAGGTTCGTTACATGAGACAGAGTCCCAAAAAATAAAATACCCGCAGAAATGCCAAAATGACCAAAATGCTCCTGAGTCAAATGTGAGTCAAACGGACTCCGATTGAACTAAGTAAATAGTGAATTTTTATTATTTCAAACCTTCTAGACTCAACGGTGAAGTCCGATTTATAAAAAAAGGTCCCAAAAAATAGAGATATGTAAAATGACCGTTTTGCCTTTTTCGATATAGAAGTCCAAATTGAAAATCGTGAAAGCCTAAACTGACTTTCTTCGATATTCCGAACTCAATGGTAGAGTTTAAATTAGTAAAAGAGATACTTAGAGTAACGGAGTGTACAATTTAATAAATGACATTAGAACTAAGACATGTTTATTGATGTATAGGCAAGTCAAAGGGAAAAGAGAAAATTACGGAGTACTAAAGTAGATCATACGGATTAAAAGTAAGTAAACCCTATCTCTTACATGTGGTCTTCCAAGCCACATTCCTTCTATTACTACCAAATTTTATACTCGCATACGCACCAACTGTTACTGTTCCACAATTGATATTGTCCTATCTTGTGGATGTTTATTGACTGCTTCATCATGATTATTATGTTATACTATGCCTTGAAAGGCCTATTATTATATGTCCATTGCATGATATTTCATTTCTATGCACTTCTTATGGATTAACAAAAGAATCATGATTTATTATGAATGCAAGAATTGTGCTCAGTCACAATATCTATCCGATACTATTTGAGTTGACAGGACCTACGGGTCAAGTCCGTGAACAGACATATGGCAATGATGGCATTTTTACGCATTGAGTTATAAGGGCATTTTATATGCATTGAGGTTAAGAGGGGTATGCCGGGCCCCAAAAGACTGAGGTCTGCCAAACCCTAAACAGAGTAAATGCATCACTTATAATTGACTATTATGTTTACGTTTATTGGATTCATAGGATGTTGTCATTTTATTATGAATAATTCTATGTTGACAGTTCCCTCATTTATTGGACTTGATTGTGACCGGTTTATTGTGGCATTATTTTTATGTTGACTGTTATAATTGAGTTTTCTCATGTTCATGCTATACCATCACTCATACTTGCTTATTGTGATTTACTGTTTATTGGTCATTATGGCATTTTATCGTTAACTACAACTGTTGTCATGATTGGCTGTCATGTTCACCCTATGAGTTCATATTTTTCTATGTTAACCCTAACCCGTGTCGGAGATGGGCTTTTACTTACTGAACTTTGTTAGCTCACCCCACTTAATTATTTTTTTCTAGGTGAGAATGCGACAGAATCACGGTAGGAGTTCAAGAGCTTAGGGAGACAATTGAGGGGCATGATAAATGATGTAGTCTCTCCCATTTACTCACCACCTAAGAGTGGCATTATGTTTAAGTTTTATGTCAGTTTACATTTTCAGTTGTTGAACACTATTTTATATTAAGACTTCCGCTATTTTACTATTCAAGTCTACATTATATATTGTTGTCATGGATACAAAGAATGGAAAAAGTAGGGATGGCCATTGGGTCGGCCCTACGACACGAGATTCGTATAGGGTGGGTTTTGGGTCGTGACAGCTTAGTATCAGAGCTAAGTTTTAGGTACTAATGAGTTATGGGAGACAAGATTAGAACACTAAAATTGTTATGTCTAGGAATGCATCAATAGTAATACCGATACCCTTATGTTAGACCTTATATGGCTACTGACTATTATCTTATGTAAATGAACTAAACATCTTTTACAGTGATGGTTGATACAAGGTCTACAACGGCCACTATGGAGCGTATCGAGCGTATCGAGCGATTGGAACAACTGATGGAGAAGGTTATTGAGGCTCTACCCCAGAGTCAGGCCAGTACAGATCAGACGGGTACTAGCTAACCAATACAACAGAAGCAGCCTGTCAACGTGGGTAGCTAACAGGGGAATGAGCGTGATCCGACGTTCCCATATGAGCGGTTCTAGAAGATAAAACCTCCACCTTTGACGGTACCCAAGGGAGCCATAACTGTAGAGAAGTGGCTCTTAGAGATGAATAAAGTTTTTCGTATCCTACCGTGCACTAAGACACAGAAGGTGGCATACGCCACATATAGGTTCAAGGGAGTTGCACATAAATAGTGGCTACTTGAGGAGGCCAGGGAACCAGACATGGACTGGTAGCACTGTAACACCCTAATCTGGTTAAATAGTAATTAGGTTATTAATTATTAATTAGTGACCCTTAATAAAATAATTGAGAAAATCTAACCAAGAACAAACGATAATTTCAAAATTAGTTCCGAGACCTTAAAATAATGAAGTCAACTCCGAGAAAATAAATCCAAAAATAAGACTACGATTTCATGAAGAAGCAAATAATAAATTTGAGTACATGAAGAAAATGCAAGAAGAGAATATCGGGAAAAAGTTAAAATGAATAACTTAAATTGCCAAACAAGGCATAAGGAAAAAATGAAAAAAATAAGCCAAAAGTGAGGCCAAGGGGTTTTGAACCCTTGACCCAAAGTAGGCAAAGTCTTAAGTCTCAAAAGAATACCACTCGGGCTGCCCACTTATTTTTGTAATATATTGCAACACATATGTATATAAAATTAAGTCTCTACCTCCCAACTAGCCAATAGAATTTCATGCAGCTAAATCAAATATAAAATATAAGGCATACATATATGTATTGCATGATGTGAGATATAAATCAGAACTAAGTAAGTCAACAAGAGAGAGAAACCTAAAAAGAGGGTGATTTAGAGAGAGGAAGTGAAGGAAGAAGTGAGCAAGATAGGTGTTGTTTCTGAGGGGCCCCTAAAAAGATCTAACCAAGTAAGAAGAATGAGGAGGAGAGCCACTGTTAAGGGGTAAAAACACAAAACCCGCCATATTTTTTTTCTCTCTCAAAATTTCTTTCTATAAATAAGTTGTTTTAAGTTTTTCTTGTGCATGCATGGTATTTAGGGTTTGTAAACTTGAATAAGGAATGAAAACTGGACCCTAAACAGTTCAGAAACCCCAGGCCATACACAAATCATCATTATTGGACCTCCAATGGTGCAGGTCTGAGATGACCTTCATGGAACCCATTTTTGTTGTTTTAGATCTAAAATAGACCTCATAAGGGTTTCAAAAACCCTATTCCGTGACCTAGAAGCCTAGGATAAGGCCCTTAAACCATGACTTACAGGTTTCGGGTTTTGGAGCAAACTTCACAACACTACTCCAAAACCTAATTTTAAGAATGAGGTCTTGAACCCCAAGAGACCATAACAGAAGAAACCCCATGAAATTTGGCTAAAAAATGAGTGTGTATGGCCGAGTTGCAGGTCTTAACTATCGAACTCCCAACTGCGATCATGAGCTCAATTCGAGCTCTCAAATGAATGCCAAACCCTACCTTGGTGTCCCAGAACCACTTTAGGGTGGAAAACAGAGAGATTCGATGACCGAAATTAAACTGCACAAAATTGAAAAAAATGAAAAGCTAAAATTAGGGCAACAGTAACCCGAAGCTTGGGGAAGAAGGTGAACAGCGTTGGGTTGGTCTCGGGTAGGAACACAACCCATCGCGGATGTGGGATAAGTGGGATGACGCCGTTTTTGGGTTTTATGTTTTTTAATTCATAATAGATTCAGTGTTGCTTGGTTACTAGAATAAGAAATTGATTGAAGCCCTATTCAGACCAGGGATATCCCATTCGTGTTTTGCTCATTTGTCCAGTGTTTGGATTAGGAAAAATCAGAAAAAAAAAAAAAAAGGAGCCGCAGCTCCCTTGGTTCGATCCCATGACCTACGTTGCTGCTAAACCCAAACCAAACCCCAAAGACCACTGAGCCACCACAACCCTTGTGTAAAATGTTAACATGAATAATATATAATATATAATATATAATTGTATAATTAATTAAATTTAATTAATTTAATAATAGTAAAATGATCCGATGTCCCAATTAAATAAATGAATAGTATGTTTTAACTATTTTGGGCATTCTGGGCCCAATAATAGGGTTCATTTTACTAGATGGGATTCTAAAAAATTAAGACACGTAAAGATGTAAAATTACCAAATTACCCCTAATACGCCCGAAGTCAAATAAAAAGTCGAGAGGGTCTAAATTGGCTTTCTTCAATGTTTCGGACCCAATGGTGAGGTCCATGATACCAAAATAGGTACTAAAAAATAAGTCACGAGAAAAATAAAATTTATTAAATTACCACGAATAGACCGATAAGACCAATCTTAGGAAATCAGGATACACCGAGTCTAGAATTAAATGAAGAGCATCAATTTAGGGATGATTTGAGGTGAATGATGAATTAATTGAAGTCTTGATGAATTTGATTTAGGAATTATAAAGGAAAAGGAAAATCTCACCAGTAGTGCTGACCTGGGAGAACAAGGTGAGTTTTTCATACCATGTTGAGGTGGGTTTTCATTATAGATATAAATATCGACTCTTTTATAACTTTGATAATTGAAGCCATGTGAGTATTTTTCATGCCATGTTTGAGGTGAATTTTATTACACATATAAATATTGAGCTCTTTTATGACCTTGATAATAGACATGCTTCATTTGCTATCGTTTTGAATGACTTATCGGTGTTTATTGTCTTATAGCCTTTGATAATAAATACATTGTGCCTAGTGCATGTTTTAAATGAACCATTGATATCTATATTTTCTTCCCTTTGACTCAAGAAAATATTTTGTAAGATACTCATGACACTATACGGTTTTCTTACTGATCTCTAAATTGTTTTGACTAAAGGCTAAATATGAAACTCTTATTTGAATAACTAAGATTGTTATTGATGTTATTGATTTTAGATATGATTTTGATGTTTTGAGTTAAACACCCTTCTATGATTGGTCTCTATTGAATAGATTGTGACTTTATTGAAACCTACCCACGGGGTATCTTGGTGGTGAGGCGATGTGATACGGCAAATCAAACTAGTCTATTGATCTCAGTGAGCGAGGTTCTAATTTGCTGGCCATAGAATCTTCTATGATTGGTCATTATTGAATAGATTGTGATCTTATTGAACCCAACCACGTGGTATATTAGTGGTATTATCGAATATTGATCTTAGTCAGCGAGGTTCTAATTTGCTGGCCATAAAAGAGGAATTTTTAATGATTTGAATTTTATAAATATTGAATGTGAACTATGATTGAACTTTGAATCATCAAACTAAGAACTATTAAACTACGATTTTGATTATCAAACTATGAAATTGTTATCGAACTATGTTACCAAACTATGATTGAACTATGATGTTGATTTTGAATTATGACTATTGTTATTGAAAACAACTTTGAACCGTAACTATGATCGAGTTATAATATTGAACTATGATGTTGATTTGACTATGACTATTGATATTGAAAATGACTTTAAAACATGTTTGAATTACAATACTAATCATCGTTATCAAACTATGTTATTGAATCATTATCATGATTATGCTATGTTATCGATTATTGATTTACGACTGTGATTGAACTGAGATTTATTGAAAATGACTTTGATACTAGTTTCTGATCTATTGTACTTTGATATGATGTATTCTAATTCCATATGAGTATAGACATTTCAGAATGTATTACATAGTAGTTTTGAAACCCTTGGCATGTTATGGAATACTCACTGAGTTTTCGAGCTTATACGAATTTTCATCTAATATATATTTTAGGTAATAATATTGACGAGGAAATAGCAAGCTCAGTCAGAATAGTCGAAAGCTTATAAACTATCAACCTTTTTTGTATTAAGATTTTGTTAGACATGATGTGGTTACTTTTGAAAATTATGGAATGTATATCGAATATGACGTCGGCAGATTTTGAGAATTTACATCATGTACTTTTGTAGTCACTATGGAATATATATGAATGACTGATGTTGAATTGTATATTAACGCTTCCATAATAGAAAAAGAATTTTATTCCGCTGCGTTTGATTGATTGGAAATGAGAAAAGTATTGTGATCATTGAAAAAGGCATCGGTGGCCGATCACGAACCCCTAATCCGCATAGGTCAGGTTCCGGGTCGTGACAAGTGCTTTATCACAGTGTTCAATGAGAAGTATTTTTCCTGAGAAGTGAAGAACTGGAAAATTGCTGAGTTTATGGTACTACAGCAGGGCAGCATGACAATGGAACAGTACGAGGCCACATTCACTGAGTTGGCCAGATTCGCCCCTAATGTAGTCAACAATGAAGATCCCAAGGCCCGGAAGTTTGAGGAAGGGCTACGATGGGCCATCAAGGACAAACTTAAGCCCCAGCAGTTACCTACCTACAATGAGGTAGTGACCACTACTAAAATCATTGAGAGGAGCGACAAAGAGTTCGCCAAGAGACGGGGAAATCAGAGGTTAGGAAGCAGTCAAAAGCGAAGGCCAGGGTCTTCTTCCTCTTGGCAAGGACCCTCATTCACCAAACCGAGAATTGGATCCCGAGCTCTAGGGCCCACTCAAAAGAGGCCGAGCAATACTGAGGGGCCATAGCTAAATGCACCAATTGTCAGAAGGTTCACAGGGGCTAGTGTTTGAAGGACAGTAATACTTGTTATTATTGTGGCCAAGTGGAACATTTTGCAAGGGAGTGCCCTCAAGTCAACCGAGCCACGGACTAGTGCCACTTCAGTTAGGGCACCAGCACCAGCACCTACAGCCACAGTGGACAGTCCCCAAAACCGTAGGAATGGACAGGGAAATGTCCCGTAGCAGGCCGGACGGGTTCTCTCTATAGTGCTAGGGGACGTACAGGTTTCGACTTCGGTAGTCGCAAGTACCCTTCTAGTTTGTTCACAGTCTGTCCATGTATTATTCGATACTGGTTCTACGCATTCTTTTATATCTCCTGTATATTTTACTAAGTTGAACAGATCGACAGAACCCTTAGGATATTTACTTAGTGTGACTATACCATCGAGAAAATCATTATTAGGGGAGGCCATGTATAAGGATTGTGAGATACAGATTATGGAAGTACCTTTACTTGCTGACCTTATACCATTAGAAATCTGTAGGTACGATGTTATTCTTGGTATGGACGGTTGACTGCAAACCACACCACTATAGATTGTGTGACCAAGCGAGTGCTGATTCAAAACCTCGAATTTTTGACCGTTGAGTTTGAAAGGACAAAAGTGGTTGCTCAACCCTATTTTTTTTTTTTTTTGCTATACAGGGTAGGCGTCTACTTCGCAAGGGATGCCATGGTTTCTTATGTAGTATCCAGGACACTAAGTCATTGCATCTTGTGTTAGAGCAGATTCCCATTGCTAAAGAATTCCCTGAGGTGTTTTTGGACGATCTTCCAAGGATGCCTGTGGACAAAGAGATTGAGTTTAGCATTGACGTAATGCCAGGCACTTCACCTATATCCAATACACCCTACAAAATAGCCCTAGTAGAGCTGAAAGAGTTAAAGCTTCAGCTACAGGAACTACTAGACAAAGGTTTCATACGACCTAATTCATTGTCATGGGGTGCACCAATACTATTTGTCAAGAAGAAAGATGGGACCATGAGGCTATGTATTGATTATCGTGAACTGAACAAGATCACTATTAAGAACAGGTATCCACTGCCCAGGGTAGATGATCTATTCGACCAGCTAAAAGGGGCTCGGGTGTTCTCAAAGATTGACTTGAGGTCGGGTTATCAGCAGTTGAAAGTTAGACCCACAAACATTCAAAAAATGGCATTCAAGACCCGGTATGGACATTTTAAGTTTCTGGTTATGCCTTTTGGAGTGACTAATGCCCTAGCTTGTATTCATCGATTTAATGAACAGGGTGTTCAAGCCGTACTTAGACGACTCCGTAATCGTATTCATTGATGACATTTTGGTCTATTCTAAGAACCAGGAAGAACACGAGGTGCATTTAAGGAAAGTCCTATAGAAACTATGGGAGTAGAAGCTATATGCTAAATTGGAAAAGTGTGAATTCTGGCTCCTAAGCATCTCCTTCTTAGGGCATGTGGTCAGTAAGGACGGGATCTCCGTGGAGCCCTAGAAGATAGAAGTTATTAACAGTTGGCCCCGGCCGACTACTGTTACGGAGGTTAGCAATTTTATGGGTTTAGCGGGCTACTATAAGAGATTTGTCAAGGATTTCTCTAAAATAGCTACGCCAATCACCCAGTTGACCTGAAAGAATGTTCTATTCATCTAGATTGAGAAGAGGGAGCAAAGTTTTCAAGAGCTGAAGAATCGACTGGTTACAGCTCCAATCCTGATAGTACCAGATGGAACAGAGGGTTTTGTGATATACTGTAATACCTCACACCAATACTTGGGGTGTGTTTTGATGTAACAGGGAAATGTGGTGGTTTATGCTTCACGGCAACTAAGGCCACATGAGAAGAACTATCCAACTCACAACCTCAAGCTTGCAACTATTATCATTGTACTGAAAATCTGGAGGCATTATCTGTATGGAGCTACATGTGAGATTTTCACTTGATCACAAGAGTCTTAAGTACTTGTTTACATAGAAAGAGCTCAACATGCACCAACGACGTTTGTTAGAATTGATCAAGGACTACGAGCTCAATATACAGTACCATCTAGGGAAGGTGAATGTAGTGGTTGATGCTCTTAGCAAGAAGTCATCAGGGAGTCTTGTTTGTTTGTTGACTACACAGGAAGAGCTACTACTGGACTTAGAGGCAATAAAGGTTGAGGTGATCCTGCCAGGTTCCAAAGCAATATGTGCTAACGTCACAATTGGTCTTATGATTATTGACAAGATCATGGAATTATAGGCTCACAACAAGAAGTTAGTTAAGCTTCGTCAGGACGCTGAGACTGGAGGGAATATAGAATTCACTATAAGAGATGCAGTGTTGTATTATCATGACAGGATCTGCGTGCCAGATGTACCTAAGATTAGAAAAGAGATTCTTGATGAGGCACACAGTTCTAGATTTGCTATACACCTGGGAAATACAAAGATGTACCACAATATGAGGAACACTTACTGGTGGTTAGGGATGAAGAAGGATATAGCTGAGCATAATGCACGATGCATGGAGTGCCAGCGGATCAAGGTTGAGCACCAAAAGCCAGGAAGACTTCTACAGTCACTTCTAATACCATAATGGAAATGGGAGCATATCACGATGGATTTTGTATCAGGGTTGCCTAAGACATCGCATGGGAATGATTCTATATGGGTGATCGTCGACAGATTGACAAAGATAGCCTATTTTCTTGTGACCAAGATGACTCAGACTTTAGAACGACTGGCCATGCTTTATATCAGGGAGATCGTTCGGTTACATGAAGTTCAAGCATCCATTGTATCCGACCGAGATCCACGATTTGTGTCTAAGTTTTGGAGGAGTCTACAGAAGGCTATGGGTACCGAATTAATTTTTAGCACTGTATACCACCCGGAGACAGATGGACAGTTCGAGAGGACGATACAGACATTGGAGGACCTACTACGATTCTGTGTCATAGATTTTAGGGGAAGTTGGGAGGATCAATTGCCGTTAGTAGAGTTCACGTACAACAACAACTACCAATCTAGTATCGGTATGGCACCGTATGAGGCGCTATATAGCAGGTAGTGTAGATCCCCACTATGTTGGACGGAGGTAGGCGATAGGAAGCTATTTGGGCCAAAGATAGTAGAGCAGACTACCGATACGATCCATCTTATCAGGCAGTATTTACTAGTAACTTAGAGTCGACAGAAGAGTTATGCTGACACTAAGAGACGAGAGTTGGAGTTCACAACCAGTGACTATGTGTTCCTGAAAGTATCACCGATGAAATGAGTGGTCAGGTTTGGTAAGAGAGGGAAACTAGGGCCACGATACATTGGACCATTCAAGATTGTCGGATGAGTCAGACCGGTGGTGTATCGGCTAGCCTTGCCATCGGAGCTAGCACACGTACATAATGTTTTCCATGTTTCGATGCTAAGAAAGCGTGTACACAACCCAAATCAGATAATCGAGCATGAGCCGCTAGATGTTCAGGAGGACTTGAGTTATATTGAGCAACCGGTATATATATGGGATGTATAATATATATATAGCTACATATATATATACACATATGTATATCTGGGATGTATAATATTAGTATATATATATATGTATATATATATATGAGAGGTAAGTTATATATAGTAAATACATATAAAGGAAGGAGGGGTTACAAAAAGAAGAAAAGAAACGGAAGAGAGAAAAAAAATTGAAACAGAAAGGGAGGAAGATGAGGGGGCGCTAGTTTAGGTTATAAACCATGCGTTAGGTTAAACAAAAAACATAGAGAAGAAAAAAAAAACAGAAGGAAGCTAAGAAGGGTTCAAAGTGTAGAAGAGAACCAGGAGGAAAGAAGGAGAAGAGGAAGAGGAAGGCGGAAAGAGAAAGCAAGAGAGAGGGGCGCAAAAGGTAACTCACAGTGTTTTTCCTCTCTGTACATTTTCTGGCTTTTATTTAGAATTGCTCAAAGCTTGTTTATGATAGTAGAATGTTATTCTAAGGAGAAAAATAGGAATTTAGGAAGAAATCATAAAGGAAACGGTTGAGATATGGGGTAGATATCATGCATGATCGAAAAATTGAATGGAGAGTTTTTGGGCTGTTTTGTTCGGTTTTAGATGCTTAAAATCATGTTAGAATGTGTTGAAAATACGTTAAAATAGATTATAAAAGAAAATCAGCGAAAACCGCAAGAAAAATGGAAAAAAAAAAATTACAAGGTGCGGTTTTCCTGTCACTGGCGCCGAAGATGGTGACCGGAGACCGCCAAAAAATCGTGAGTGATGGGCCACTGTTCGATTGATGGGTCAAGTCAACGGGTCGGGTTGGGTAGGAACCTGACCCACCGCACGGCCCAGTGAGCTACTGTTTAAGTTTTAAAAGTTTAAAATTGGATTTGGGGTGTTTGGCAACTAAGATAAGAAATTAGATTGATAATCCTGTTTGGGAATAAGGATATTCCATCCTCCCTTAGCCACTGTTTGGTTAGGAGAGTTAGGAAAAAAAAAGAGGCGCATGGGCTACTACCCCTACGACTTGAACACTGAACCTATAGGCATGAGTCATAAAGCACGAACCACTGTGCCACTGAGGCATATGTGGTCTTACTTCACCCAAATAATATATATTATAATTATGCTAAATTAATTTAATTAATTAATTTAATTTAGTTATTTATTAAATTAATTTTTGATATCAAAATTAATCAAGTGAATCATGTAAATTTAATATTTTGGACCTTTTGGATCCAATGGAGAGGTCCGTTGCATGAGACGAAGTCTTGAAAAATAAAATACCCATAGAAATGCCAAAATGACCAAAATGCTCTTGAGTCAAATGTGAGTCAAACGGACTCCGATTGAACTAAGTAAATAGTGAATTTTTATTATTTCAAACCTTATGGACTCAAAAGTGAAGTCCAATTTGTGAAAATAGGTCCCAAAAAATAGAGACATATAAAATGACCATTTTGCCCTTTTTAGTATAGAGGTCCAAATTTAAAATCGTGAAAGTCTAAACTGACTTTCTTCGACATTCCGGACTCAATGGTAGAGTCTAAATTAGTAAAAGAGATACTTAGAATAACGAGGTTTATAATTTGATAAATGACATTAGAACTAAGACATGTTTATTGATGTATAGGCAAGTCAAAGGGAAAAGAGAAAATTATGGAGTACTAAAGTAGATCATACGGATTAAAGATAAGTAAACCCTATATCTTAAATGTATTCTTCCAAGCCACATTCCTTCTATTACAGCCAAATTTTGTACTCACATACGTACCAACTGTTATTGTTCCATAATTGATATTGTTCTATCTCGTGAATGTTTATTGACTAGTTCATCATGATTGTTATGTTGTACTGTCCCTTGAAAGGCCTATTGTTATATGTCCATTGCATGATATTTCATTTCTTTGAACTTCTTATGGAATCACAAAAGAATCATGATTTATTATGATTGCCGAAATTGTGCTCAGTCACAATATCCATCCAATGCTATCTGAGTTGACAGGACCTACGAGTCGAGTCCGTGAACGAACATATGGCAATGATGGAATTTTTACGCATTGAGTTATAAGGAAATCTTATATGCATTGAGGTTAAGAGGGGCATGTTGGGCCCCAAAAGACCAAGGGTCTACCAAACTCTGAACAGAGTAAATGCATCACTTATGATTGATTGCTATATTTAAGTTTATTGGATTCATAGGATGTTGTCATTTCCCTATGAATAATTCTATGTTGACAGTTCCTCCATTTATTGGACTTGATTGTGACCGGTTTATTGTGGCAGTATTTTTATGTTGATTATTATTATTGAGCTTTCCAATGTTCATGTTATACTATTACTCATACTTGCTTATTCTGACTTACTATTCATTGGCCATTGTGGCATTTTACCGTTAACTGCAACTGTTGTCATGATTGGCTATCATGTCTACCCTATGAGTTCATATTTTTCTATGTTAACCCTAGCCCGTGTCAGAGATGGGCTTTTAATTACTAAGCTCTGTTAGCTCACCCCACTTACTTTTTTTTTCAGGTGAGAATGCTACAGAACCACAGTAGGAGTTCAAGAGCTTAGGGAGACAGTTGAGGAGCATGATAGAATGATGTAGTCTGCCCCATGTACTCGCCACCTAAGAGTGGCATTATGTTTAAGTTTTTGTCAGTTTACATTTTCAGTTGTTAAACACTATTTTGTATTAAGACTTCCGCTATTGTACTGTTCAAGTCTACATTATATATTGTTGTCATAGATACAAAGAATGAAAAAAGCTAGGGACGGCCATTAGGTGGGCCCCAAGATACGAGATCCGCATAGGGTGGGTTTCGGGTTGTCACAACCACAAAATAGAATACAAAAATAGTATAAGGGCCTGTTTGGGAAAGGTTAGAACCAGTTCTGTAGAATACAAATGAATTGGTTTTAAAAACATTTCAATTTCGTAAGTACCTTTTAACAGTATATTGGTTCATGTCTGACTCTAAAAAATAATAAAAACCTGAACAAAGTTAGATCAAAGAGGAGTTGGTTTTCTTAAAACTAGATAACTTAATGGGATTGGTTCTAACCTGATCTAATTTGAAAATTTTTCAAACAACCCCTAATAGAAGCAACAAAACAAAATACAAAAAAGAATGAACTTATCAATTTAGCTGAGGCGTGTACAAAACAATGTCCTTAAAATTAGTTCCCCCCCCCCTCATCAATATAGCTGAGGCATGTACGTACAAAACACTGTCCTTAAGATTAATTTTTTCCCCTCATTAATTTAGCTAAGGCGTGTACAAGACACTATCCTTAAGAGTAGTTTCCACCACACCCCTCTAAGATTGTATCTCGGTGCAAATGGTCTCAGCGATCTACCCTCCAAGATTCAAGGTGATTTTGCTCCTCATCAATTTATCTAAGGCGTGTACAAGAAAATGTCCTTAAGAGTAGTTTCCGCCCTACCCTTTTGAGATTGTATCTCGATGCAGAAGGTCTCAGCGATCCACCCTCCAAGATTCAAGGCGATCTTATGTATTTGTACCCTCTAGGATTCAAGGCAATCTTATGTGCACACGTACAATGAAGGTATCAAGAATAACCTCTAGAGAGCAATCCAGGATTCAATACGATCTTACGTGCATACTATGATCTACCTTCCAAGATTCAAGGCGATCTTACGTGCACACGTACAGTGAAGGTCTCAAAAACAACCTTTAGAGAACAATTGGGATAATTAACAATGGGAATTAACCAAAGAACAATTGGAACCAATTGTAAATCAATTGAGACAATTGGTTCAATCCTTCTAAGATTGTATCTTGGCACTAAAGAACAATTGTAGATCAATTGAGGCAATTGGTTCAATCCCTCTGAGATTGTATCTCATTGTAGAAGGTCTCAACGATCTACCTTCTAGGATTCAAGATGATCTTACATGCACACATATAGTGAAGGTCGAAGGTCTCAAGAACAGCCTCTGGAGAACAATTGGGACAATTAATAATGGGAATTAACCAAAGAATAATTGGAACCAATTGTAGATCAATTGAGACAATTGGTTTAATCCTTTTGAGATTGTATCTCAGTGCAGAAGGTCTCAGCAATCTACCCTTCAGGATTCAAAGCGATCTTATGTGCACACTATAATCTACCCTTCAAGATTCAAGGCAATCTTACGTGCACATGTACAATGAAGGTCTTAGGAACAACTTCTAGAGAAAAATTGGGACAATTAACAATGGGAATTAGCCAAAAACAATTAGAACCAATTGTAGATCAATTAAGACAATTGGTTCGATCTACCATCTAGGATTCAACAACTTTGTCTCCACTTACGTGCACATGTACAATGAAGGTCTCAAGAACAACATCTAGAGAACAATTGGGACAATTAACAATGGGAATTAACGAAAGAATAATTGGAACCAATTGTAGATCAATTGAGACAATTGGAACATTTCAAGAACAACATCTAGAGAACAATTGGGACAATTAACAATGGGAATTAACGAAAGAATAATTGGAACCAATTGTAGATCAATTAAGACAATTGGAACAATGTTCTTTGAAGAACAATCGGAATGAATCAAAGAACAATTAGAACCAACTAGAGAACAATTAGGACAATTGGAATGAACCAAAGAACAATGGGAATTAACCAAAAAACAATTGGAACCAATTATAGATCAATTGAGATAACTGGAACCAAAACAATTGGAATAATGGTCTTTGAAGAACAATCAAAATGAAACGAAGAACAATTGGAACCAACTCGAGAACAATTGGGACAATTAGAATGAATCGAAAAACAATAGGAATTAACCAAAGAACAATTAGAACCAATTGTAGTTCAATTGAGACAATTGGAACCAAAACAATTGGAACAATGCACTCACAAAAACTATTTTGAATGTATCAGAAACTCTGAACTCTATGTTTAGAATGGTTTAGAAGTTATGTATTTATAGAGGTAGAAATAGAATCGAATCCTTTGATTCGCACAATTACATCCCACTAATATTGTAGTTAACAGTGGAATAAGTGGGCTCTGTTAAAAACTCTAGACGCTTTGAAAATTCTAGCCAATTGGTTGACTCACTCAAAAAATCCTGTGTTAATCACTAACATAATTGACTCTCTGAATGCTTTGAAAATTCTAATCAATTGGTTGACTCACTCAACCTATCCCACGTTAGTGATTAACAGAATTGACTAATTATGGACTTAGATAAGTAAATAAATAAAAGAGAAAAAATAATATTAATTTAAAATTGTATGGAACACAAATTTACATACCAGGATGAGATTTGTTTTTGAAATACTCACAACCAAAGCTAGAAATACAACAATCCCCCCTCCATTTCAAAGACAAACTTAAAATGAATAAAAAAAAGGAGTAAGAAAGAGTAAGACAGACCACTTTAATGTAATGCCTTAGTATTGGTGTCCTTTGGACTATAAACCAACACGTAGAATAAATAGGACCTGACTCACAAAAATTTGGTGAAATTTAAAATTTCTATGAACCTTATTCCTTTGTGTGAATCATCGTACGCATCACCCACATCACACTTAGCTAGTAAGGTTGTTCAAAGCAAGTTGGCACGTTTTGGCCATGCGTCATACCTAGATTTTCATGAGCGCTCTAGAGAGCTTGTCCGAGCTCTCATAGGAAGTGGCCCCACTTCCACACTCATATAGGTGAATCCATCAAGTGTGTATTGCAATTAAACACACCACTCATATAAGGGCTATGTCAATCATTAAGAGCTATTACTCAACCTCACACATTGCAGTCTCTTACATTATCTACACCGTAGGGGGGATTTCTCAAAATATATAAAATTTGACAGTGCATTAACAGGCCACCTAATGACTTGTTATTACCAATATGAACCTATTTCATGGGGATCTCTATTCATGTATGCTGGGTTACCATCACTATTGACCTTTGTTATAGGCATAATTCCTATCTTGCTCGATATATTTTGTCAGAAGATTGGCCAAGATCTACTCTGACCTCATAGAATCTAGGGATAACACCCGAATCTCAAACAACAGTTGTTTCACAATATTATGTCATACACATATTTGTTCGATTTTTCACCATTTTGCTTTAGCTTTTTCAACCTAACAATCATAACACATAAACACAGTTAAAACCTGTCTCTTTCATATAAGGATATCACGCGAATAACTTTTTAAGTCATTTAGGCTCAAATCATGCCTTCTCGAAGGCTATAATCTTGGATTCCATATTGGAACCAATTTGTACAAGTCTATAAGACAATGTATTTCGATTAAGGGTAACCATATAACAACACATGGATTTCTTTCTCATTTGGATCATAGATCTAGTTAATATCATTGTAACCCTCATATAGTGGTAAATCCATAATGCATCATAATCAAGAATCTCTAAAAAAATTTGATATTCAAGTTATGCTCCTCCAATAATCCTTGTTAGGATTCTATGTATCTGCTCAGTCTGTTACCTGCATAAGCAATGTTAGGTCTACTACAAATACACAATATATAAATTTGAGCAAGTTCAAATTTAGAAACATGAGCATGAAAAGGGATAAACATACTCACAATCAAATTGATTTTATTTTCTTAATTTTCTCCCAAGTATCAAATTTTCTTATTGACTATCTAAAATATACTTACAATTTAAACATGTGAACACAATTATATTATTTATAAATTTTGCATTTATCTACCTCAATGATCAACAAACCAAATGATAAAAAAAATTTCATGCCACCTATTTAGGAGTTTTACTTTAATAATTTCATATTTATGATTTTTCCTCGAGCATACATAACTAGATAAATTCTTCTATTTCACCAATTAAAACTATTAAAATTTTAATATAAGAAATTCCAATTATTAGTGCAGGGCATCAAGGAAACTATATTTTTCCTTTGTTTGTGGCCTCTAGCTATTAACCTCTTTTTGTACTTATCTATAATCATCTAGGTTTCAATTTCTTTAAGTATCATTTTATCCCTTAAGAATTTTGTTCTTAATCACGACCATATATGTCAAACTTAAATAAATATTTCACCCTGATAAGAAAACTGTCACACCCCGAATTCCAGTGAACCCATGGCGCGACTGACAAGACGAAAGGAAAATAAAATAATAAAGAAATAAAGAATAATCTAACGGATTCAACCCAAACTTACATTCATTTCCTTCAATGTACATCCATATAAAGCACAGTCAATAAAAACATTCAACATGTCATTCGGGCTTAAGCCCTACATCACAAAATATGCCCTCATGGGCCAAATATCCTCCTAAGCTCATATCTCCTCCTACTCTGTAAGACTTCCTCAAGTCTCAAGTGCCGGGAGCGTCATCTGAAATGTTTGTCCCACGAATGGATCAGCTCAACTGCTGGTACAATATAATGCTAATGTAAGAAACAAAATTAAGAGCGTGGCATGTGCAAGTGTACAGTTATATCTACATCGCATTCAACATCATGCATACAATGTACTAGCAATAATCTACATGTCATCCAACTCATGAACATAATCTAAGGCGTGGCATGTGCAAGTGTACAGTTATATCTCCATGCACAATTATAACCTACATGCCATCCTATTCATCCATACAATGCTTTAACAAGATTCAAAACAATTATAACTTACATGCCATCGAATTCATCCATACAATGCATTAACATGATTCATCACACATTCGGGAATTCATTAATACAATGCAATAAAAATATGTGTGACACACCCATGCAACTCTATGCCATGTCAACTCTATGTCACACCCATGTCAACTCATGTAATGTAATGTCCCTTCACGGATCGCTCCCGTTGGTTCGGGTACCAAATGCAATATCATGTCCCTTCGCGAATCGCTCCCGCTGGTTCGGGTACCAAATGCAATATCATGTCCCTTCGCGGATCGCTCCCGCTGGTTCGGGTACCAAATGCAATATCATGTCCCTTTACGGATCGCTCCCGTTGGTTCGGGTACCAAATGCTATATCATGTCATGTCATGTCCAAGGAACCATACTATGCCAATATGCTTTGATTCCACCATACCAAAATGTAATCTCAATAAAGCATCATATCCACACATGAAGTATGCTTTAAATGATGTATTACACAATAACATTCAAATCAGAAGATCCTTTCATCAAGGTCACATGTCATGCATAGTCCATTTAACACATGCTTTAAGTTACATATTTCATAATCCCATCAATTCTCAAAAAAAACATAATCCACACACTATGCTGACACATGCGATATACATATAGTCATGATTCACATTCATCACCAAACTTTCAACAAGATAACAAGGAGCACATAAGCATATGAGCAATAAAACAAACATGCGAATCATAAAGTCAACATGACAGTTATTCCTAAACTTAATTCTATTTCTTACTTAGCACAATATATCGTACCTGGAGGTCGGTCTCAACTCGGGGAGATGCACTCGATGTGTAGTGGGACTAGTAATGGAATGCAGAAGATTAGATCACCTTCTCATTGCCTTTCCGTGTCCCTAAAATCATAAATGTAACTCAGTTCATTTGTTACTTGAATTATGCTATTCATCAAATTTTATGTCTTTATCTTATGAGTTTCTATTTTATCAAATTAAACTCTACTATTGAATCCAAAACGTCGAAGAAAATAGGTTTAGGTTTTCGTGGAATTCAATTTGGACATCCGAGCTAAAAAAAGGCAAAATGGTCATTTTGCACTTCTTACGGGTCCTTACATCCCTGAGACCTCTTTTCATAAATTGGACTCCACATTTGAGTCCGGAATGGTCGAGATACCAAAATTTCACTATTTTTTTACTTAATTTGGAGTTCGTTTGACTGCGTTTCAACTCAAGGGCATTTTGATAATTTTTAAGGGTTCTACGGGTCTCTTATTTTTCGGGACCTCATCTCGCGTCACGGACCTCACCGTTGGTCTTAGGAGGTCCAAGATAGTTAGAAGACATTATAAGTTTGTCTCATTTGGACTCCAGGCCATTTATCTATATTTAATTTAATTAAAATAATTAAATTAAATTAAATCTTTCAAGCATAATATATATACATATTTGATGCAGTTTTAGTTGGGTGAGAAATGGGTGACACACTGGCAACGTGTCACCTCCCCAAACCAATCCACCTGAGTTCGAAACCCTAGGGCGCCACTATGCGTCCCTTTTCAATTTCCTTTTTTTTTTTTGAAACCTTTGGGCCCTCAAAACCAAACCAGGCCCAATTTTCTTTTAAAACCAAAACGGCCCAACACCCCTTTTTAAACCCAAACAGCCCAAACCCTTTTAATTTAAAACATGCCCAAACGTTTTAAATGAACAACCCAAATTCATAGCCCAACAGGAAAGGCCCAACAATCAAACAGGCTCAAGTCTTTTAAACAAGACAGGCCCAATGCCCAAACAACCTTCTTCTTCTCCGGCAACACGCCGATCATCCCCTCCGACTCTGGCCACTGTTCCGATCAAGTTTTCACACTACTCCAACGGGGTTTAAACCTACGGGTCATGAGGATCTCACATCTAAATTCCAAAAATGGAATTGGGTGGATCTTGGCAATCAACCGAAGCCATAACAGTGGCTGTTCCGGTGAGATTCGAAATTCCGGCGACCTGGTAACTTTCGATTTTTGTGACAGTTTCTAAACTGGCCTTGACTCAAATATTTCCCTATGGGTTTTCTGCACCTGAGAGGAGTATTTCCTCTTAGTTTAAACAAGTTTTTGAACTCAAAATTTTCTGAAACCCGATTATCGTCCGATCCTACAACCGCAAATATCTCGGCCATCTCTCAACCTTTCAACTTGGTTCTTTTTGCATTTTAACCTACATCTCGTGCTCTACAAGGCCTCACAAATAAAACTAAGCAACATGCGTAAAATTTGAACGACCGGATTTGAGTGACTCACCAATTTTCTAGATTTTCCTCCTGTTGCAAGTTCCTTCCTTCTCTCGGTTCAAGCTTGATTCAGGTTCCTCCCAAAGCTCATCCCAACTCTCTCACTCAGCTTCTCTCTCTCTATCAGATTTTTGATTTGTTCTTTCTCTTTGTCCAACAGTTACACACTCATATTCACTCAAGGATGTACACCCTCTCACGCCACTACCTGCAATCCGCCCACCATTCCTCTCCTTTTCTGACTTTCTTCTGCCATTCTATCACCTCTCTTTTTCTTCTTTTTCAGAATACATTAAATGCATTCCTTGTGCATTTGGTTTTTCATGTATATGTATAATACATATATATTATCTTACACTCATATGCTCATAACAGCCTACAGCTGCACCTGCACACACCTGCATAGCCACCTGCACACACATAAACCTAGGCACATATATATATATATATATAACATTTTACATTACCTACACATACATACATACATATGTAACACATCACACATATATAACACACATCTGACACCTCAATTTAATAAATAAATAAATAAAAATTTCATTCCAAGATTTTGGATCTTTACAAAAACTAACACTAGGATCAAACACATATCTCAAATATGAAATATGTCATTAAGCAATAGGATTTTTCATGGAAACAATTGAGAAGAACTTTCATCTTTCCATTCATAGGCTGGGCCTCAAATCACCCACATATATATGTTTTTCCCCTTCCCTCACCAGACTGCAGAAGGATAAAGCACTTCTTATTCTCAAAGATGTGATTGGTAGCTAAAATCTACCACCTAATCCTATGCATTAGTTACCATGTTTCATCTCATAAATGACCACAACAATAACATCCACCTTAACCATATTGGTCGTACTAGGGTTGTCATTTTCCTTCTTGTGTCCATATTTCTCACAAAGAGTTTCCTCAAATCTAGGTTGAAAATACCCTCACACTTTTAAATATTTTAAAGTTAAGTGCATAACTCTTCCACAATTCATATAATCTTCTTTAACTTCGTCATGAATTATACCAACTTTATATTGTAATTTCTTTTATATGTTACAAGTGAAGAATAGGTCTTCCCCCACAAGTTAAGGGATGCCCAACATTCTAGATGTCATTGTTCTTTCTACTATCTCACAAATTAGGTAAGTCGCAATAAAATTGTTAGGGCATTATTTAATATGTCCAACTATCCATCACAAATTCAATACTTTGTAACTCAAAGAAATTTAATTGTTTTCCAAATAATTTATATCAACATAATTATTCAATAATATTATTATTTTAACAATTATTTACAGTACAATTTAAGATACTATTAATTTCATAATATTTATTTATACTAATCTTTAATTCACAAGGTTCAACTATTCCAAATTAGCCCAACATAATTTAAAATATACAAGATGCCAATCACATTAATTGACTCAAAATCCAAAGTTCAATTATACCCACCAATCTATTTAAAAACATGTGAATTTAAGTTTACGCCTCAAAATTGAATCATTGGCCTATTTGGTTTCAACAGTCCAATATTATATAGTAGTAAAGAAACAAAACCAATGAGTTGGTTAAAACTCAACCAACTATTTCCAATATTTCCTTTACTTATATTTTATTTCATTTTAGTTTACTTTCTCACTATCATCAATTATTATTTAATCTCTATTTTCTCTATGGTCAATATCTACACAACCATAAATTAACCAGAAAGCATATAGATACATATAAAATAGTAATACCCGAGTTACTAGTAATATATAAAAAGCATATAGACACATATAAAAGGGCAATACCCAGTTTACCAGTGATATATAAAAGGTTCATAGGAAGTTCTATTTTTTGAAGTTCTATTTTATTCAACCTTAGTAGTATCTGAGACTAATAGTAACTTAGTACGTCAACGTTTGAAGTTTGTGCCATTAAATGGATCAATTCTAGTTAGGTCTGGACAACCTTGGTGGCAGTAAATATTGCAGCATCCATTATAGGCAACTACTCTTAAAATTGTTGAAAAAATAGTATAATAGATGCAGCAAAACAGAATACAAACTTATTAATTTAGTTGAGGCGTATACAAGATAATGTCCTTAAGAGTAGTTTCCGTCTCTCTAAGATTGTATCTCGGTGCAAAGGTCTCAATGATCTACCCTCTAGGATTCAATAGTTTCGTCTCCACTTACATGCACACGTACAGTGAAGGTCTGAGGAACAATCTCCTGTAACAATGGTCTTTAAAGAATAATCAGAATGAATCGAAGAACAATTGGAACCAACAGGAGAACAATTGGGACAATTCGAATGAACCGAAGAACAATGGAAATTAACTAAAGAACAATTGGAACCAATTGTAGATCAATTGAGATAATTGGAACCAAAACAATTGGAACAACGCACTCGCAGAAACTGTTTTGAATGCATCAAAAACTTTGAACTCTGTGTTTAGAACGGTTTAGAAGTTATGTATTTATAGAGGTAGAAACAGAATCGAATCCCTTGATTCACACAATTACATCCCACTAAAGTCGTGGTTAACAGTGGGATAAGTGGACTCCGCTAAAAATTTTGGACGCACGTAAATTCTAGCCAATTGGTTGACTCACTCAAACAAGTCTGCGTTAATCACTAACAGAATTGACTCTCTGAATGCTTTGTAAATTCTAATCAATTGGTTGACTCACTCAACCAAGTCCACGTTAATCACTAACAGAAATGACTCTCTCATAGCTTTGTATCCGTAAGGAAATTCTAACCAATTAGTTGACTCACTCAACCAAGCCCGCGTTAGTGATTAACATAATTGACTAATTTTGGACTCAAATAAATAAATAAAAGGAAAAAGTAATATTAATTTAAGATTGTATGGAACACAAATTTACACACTAGGATAAGATTTTTCTTTGAAATACTCACAACCAAAGTTACAAATACAGCACCGGCTCCTAAAGAGTAAAAGCCCCTAAAATATCCACATAATGGACAACTAAGAGATCCAAATCCACCCCAGAGGATGTGTGGTCCTAAAGGGGGGAGAATATGATACTCTTGTCCCACATCGATTGGGTGGGAGTACTATAATTGGTATATAAGTCATCACAAGTTTTACACAAACCTTACATAGGTTGATTCGTTCAAATCAAAAAACCTGTAACAAAAATCATCTCCAATTATTTTGAATACTAAAGAATCTGAAGGCAAATTTTTATTCAACCAAAACCTTGCATAGGTTGATTCATTCAAATCAATAAATTAACCTACAACAAAAAATCGTCTCCAATTCTTTTACATAATAATAAGTAAATCAGACTATTTCTAAAACTTCAAAGAAATATCAATTAAGCATGCACGATTCACAAAAGTAATAAATCATCTATGTATCCAAAGCCTAATAACTCAATGAAATCCCAAAAATAAAATTAGGACATGTTTCAAAACTATCAAACTAAAAGAAGTTCTAATCATAAATTAATAACTGAAATTAAATTGAACTCCAATTATTGTCCATTGCACTGCACCTTGTAATAGAAGATATCATAGTTGATCTCTATCCATCTATGGAGAAAAAAATGGAGTAAACTCAAAGAGCCTAATAAAGTAACATAGCACAATATACACCAAAATAGGTCGAGCGACTAACATGAATGATTTAGAAAATAATTGTTGATAAATCAAAACATTTCACAAAATTTCATATCACTTGAGAGCATTTCAATGTTCACAATAAGAAGTCTGATATAAAATTTTCAATTCAAAAATCAATAACAAATAGTATTTTCAAATCCATACAAGCATTTACCCTAATTGGCACAACAATGTTGAGACTTGCAGACATCACAAGTACTGGAAGTCGACAATATTATTCCCCTATTGACGTGGGCCAGACTCTGACAGTATCCTGCCTTCACAAAAAGACTGTCAATAATAATAAATCACTTTCGACATGAAATAGACTCCAACACAAGAGCTCGCACCCACACTAAATCAATTCAAATAACTTTGACAATGATCATATAAATAGGCCAATTTTTTCAATTAAACAGAGTAATTTTCATAAATAATTTCACTTGTAAACAAATAGTACATATCAAAAACAGTCAAATTTGCTTGGCCCAAGTGACAGTAATAAAGCAAGCAGAACATTGTAAAACATATTTTCGACTCAAAACAATTTGAAATCTTTGGTTTGCATAAATAAATATTCATAAAACTGAGGCAATAAAATATTTATTTGGCATTTCTTCAAAAACTAGATATATCTTGTCTTCCAATCACATAATGCACTCTAAAAGTGTCCTTCACAAAGTGATTCCAAAAATAGAATAATCCACATTAATCTATTTAATCAATTAGTTTGATTTCCTGAATTTAACTTAACTATACACGCCCTAATTAGTATAGTTTAATGGGCACTTATTAGGCCTAAGTATTTTTTAAATATCTAAATAATGATCGTAGAGTATTTTATAATTTTTCTGTAATTTTTAAATATTAATTTTTATTTTTCTCAAATTTTATTAAAATGATCCGATTAAGCTTAACTCAAGAGATACGGTCAGACATAGAACTAATATGATTTTCTAATTATCTAAATGATGATCATGGGCGTTTTGGCATAGATATTCTTTTCTTTTCGCTATGTGCTAGCATATGGTAGGCTTCAAACTTGGTGCTAACCTTGTTGGGATAAAGTTTGTTAGTATTAATGCCTTTTGCACTCAACTTTATTGATGTATTTTAAGTTCTATAACTTGTACCCTTCTTCTAAATCAATAAGATTTTCTTTATTTTGCTGATAATAAAAGATGTTTTATCTTCAATCTGAGTATACTTCTAACAACTTAAATTTACTTGGGACTCACTTCCTTAGACCATTAAATTCATAATATTAAATATGATTTTTTTATCAATTTTTATAATTTTTAAAATTCATTTACTATTTTTCCTTAAACTAATGTGTTTTATCTATTAAAAATTAATAATAATTAATATATAATATCAATGGGTTCGGAATCTAATCCAATAAGTCGGGTTCGTCAAGAAATACGGATTAGGCTCTTGTTCTAACTTTTTTAGTGTTGGGGTGAGTCACACTCTCCATACGGCCTTGGCTCGAGAATGGCTTCACGAATGAAACCAAAAATTCTTCTTTCTTGCCTAACTAAAACCCATAAACCAGCAGCCCAAAGAGCGGCCGACTCTTTTTTTTTTTTTTTATCAAATTTCGATCATCGATTTTCTACAAATTCCCATTCAAATCATGTAAATTATACGTGCGTTTCAATCTTTTATGAGGCATATCTAATCGTCTAATTTAATTAGATAAATTTTTTCAAAATTAAGAGAAAATTCAGCCCTAATCTTGCAGTTACAAGGTTTTCTTCTAAAATTTTGATCATTTATATCTCTTTCAATACATCCGCATATTAGGCATTTATATATATCGATTTAAACCTTATTCTATAAGTAATAAAATTATGTGCCCAATTCATTCAAAGACTCTCGAATTTATAATCAAAATCAAGTCTAACTTGATTGTTCTATCGTCTCTTTTCTATGATAAATTATATTTAAAAAATTCATAATAAATTTATAAAATATTCAAATTAAATCATGATAAAATAATAAGATCAATTTGATATAACCATAAACATATCTCAATTGATGCATTTTTTTTCAAAGTCAAATCTTTTTAATCTTCCATTGTGTAGTGTATCTCTCTCCTCTCTCTAGAATTTGAGATACGTAAAATAGAGGTTTGGGTTCGTTATGGTTACTATTTATAATAAATTAAACTTTTCATTATTATATTAGTGTCCCATATTTATTTATATTATAACTCAATTCCTATTTGAATTATTTTATTTAATTATATAGCCTTTTTTATATTTATATTTTTATATTAAATCGTAACACTATCAATTTTTAATTTAGTTTTTTTAATAAGTTCATAAAATTAATTTTATCCTATCAAATACATAAAATATTAGGGCTTAAGAAAAATACGGAGTATTACAAGATGACCTCATATTAAACTCCTGACCGATGCTTTAAAATACACTTACCATGTGATTGACTATCACTCCACTATCCCCTTGGAATTATCTGTCCTAGTTTTTGCAAATAGATGGAATTAATGAATAGGAAATGGCAACAACCAAACTCTTCAAGTTTTCAATAATATTATAGAAATTTTATTTTTGATGGTAGTGAAAGCAATGCAAGAACGGGGAGGGTGGAACAATTCACTAGTGGAGTTAGATTTAAAGGGATTTTTTCTTTCTATTTGGAAACAGTTGGCTTTGAAAGAATTTTTTGGATTAATCTTTTTCAAATTAATCCCAAGCTAGGATAGTGTTAGCGTCTCACATCAATTGCGAACTAAAATGGAGAATACTTTTAAGTTAAAAGTTGAGCCGCGTATCTAAAAAATAAATATCACAAATTATGAATAATAAAGAAATAATGATAAATATTTCACCTCTCATAATCACTTTGATCCCACAAATCATGAACTCAATCACGTGAATTATTATTTCTATGAAAGAATTTATCTGTTCAAATAATATAAAATTTAATGATAAAATTTGTATTAATTTGAAATTATTTTCAATACAAATATGCAATTAGGGTATGTTATCTTCAAATGCTTGTAATATTTTGTATTGGTCTTGCTTATAAAAAATGTTAGAAGTGAACAGATACAAATTTTATATCTGACATTGTTTTCGTAAAAAATAGCTGCTCTAAAATTCTAACTTATATTCTCATCTTATCATTATTTTACAGTGAACTAGATAACATGTCAACACTACAAATAAATAAATAAATAATCAAAATAAAATGGAAGCATTGCAATTATTTGTCATTTCATAATATTTTTAAATTGACCCACTCTACATTTTTCACATTCGAGAGGGTACATTAAACAAAAAAATCCCAAAATCTTTTATACAAAGTATTTATAAGCATGTAGCTTTTAGTCAGGTCAACAGCTTGTAGCTAGTGCTCCTCATCTCATTCTACACCATTTAAAAAATATTAAATAATTGATAAAATAAGTTATTCAATCTAAATATATATATATATATATATATAATATTTTATGAAGTTAAATTTTCTTTTTAGGTTATTCAGAAAAATAAAAAATATTAATATATTTTTTTAAATTGAATAACTTATTTTAGAAATTTTTTAATATTTTTTTTCTTAAAAAAACTTTTCAAATAATGTAACAATCTTTGTTAACTAATCATTCAAATGATATGATAAACAATTTATATAAAATGATCATATCAGTTGAATTTTATTTTTTTATTTTTATGAATTCCAATTTTGTACACTGTAATAATTAACAAATACTAGTTTTGAATTTAAATTTAAATTCAAACTAATTTTGAATTTAAATTTGAATTCTACTAATCTTTATTAAAAGATCTTAAAGATCTATATTTTTTTATTCATTTTAAGGTAATACAACCTTGAGCTTTTATAGTTGTACATAGAGAGATACAAAGAAAATTTAAATTTGAATAAAAGATGAATAGAAAAATTAGAGTTTGAATTTAAACTATATAAAACTTGAATTTAAATTTGTCTTAAAACTAATCTTTATTTGTAACAAAGATTTGTTTAAATTTAAATTTGAATTCAACTAATCTTTATTTGTAACAAAGATTAGTTTGAATTTAAATTTGAATTCATAATTAGTTTGAATTTAAATTTAAATTCAAAACTAGTCTTTGTTAGGGCCCCTCAAGCTCAACGGCTTTTATGTGACTGTGAGCTTGTTCCGAAGAAGATTGAAGCGATTATTGCCTAGTGGTTTAGTCATGATATCTACAGTTTGATCTTGGGAAGATATGAATCGAATGTCAATGACTTTATTGGAAACTTTCCCATGAACAAAATAGAAATCAATCTCAATGTGTTTTGTTCTTGCATGAAAGACGGGATTAGCAGAGAGATATGTAGCACCAAGATTATCACACCATAAGGTGGGAGGCCGATGAAGAGGAACATGTAATTCTTTGAGAAGGAATTGGATCCATAATATTTCAATGGCTGTTTGGGCAAGTCCATGGTATTCAGATTCAATGCTTGACTTAGAAACAATGGATTACTTTTTGGAACTCCAAGAAATAAGATTTTGACCCATGAAAATACAAGTAGCCACTTGGAGAACGACGATCATCAATATAGCTAGCCTAGTCGGCATCAGTAAAGGCTTGAAGTGTAAGGTTGGTGAAGGGCTGTAGTAGTAGACCATAGTCAATGGTGAATTTCAAGTAGCAGCAAGATCCTTTTAAGGGTTGTCAAATGATCATCGGTTGGTTGTTGCATGAATTGACACACCTTGTTGACAGAGAAGCTGATGTCAAGTCTTGTAAGTGTGAGATACAAAAGGGCACCCACTGTACTTCGATATAAAGTGATAGCTGAGATTGGATCACCAATTTATTTTGACGAATTTAAGATTGCTTGCCATTAGGAGTTCGACATGGTTTGGCTTGATCCTATGTTGGTCTTTTGAAGAAAATCAAGAACGTATTTGTGTTGAGATAGGAATAAGCCACGAGGACTCTTAATGGCCTTAATTCCTAAGAAATAATGTAAAGAGCCAAGATTTTTGATGAAAAAAGCTATGTGAAGGGAATTAATCATGTCTTGAATAAGACTAAAAAATGTACCAGTTATGATAATGTCATCTACACAAACGAGTATGTAGAGAATGGTAGTAGATGTCTTGATAAAAAGAGAGGTATCAGATTTGGCTCTAAGAAAACCATGTTGATTGAGGAAGGTACGAAGCTTGGTGTACTAAGAACGTGAGGCTTGTTTAAGTCCATAACAACACACGTAATGATGAGCATTTAGATCAGTAAAATCGAAAGGTTGTTGCATGTGAACTTCTTCATTGAGTGTTCTATGGAGGAATGCATTTTGAACATCTAGTTGATAAAG
Source organism: Nyssa sinensis (assembly GCA_008638375.1). NCBI lineage: Eukaryota > Viridiplantae > Streptophyta > Magnoliopsida > Cornales > Nyssaceae > Nyssa > Nyssa sinensis. The sequence goes on from CM018031.1 coordinate 32,357,756, forward strand.
ATACTAACCCCGTCATACTGCAAGAGAAAAAATAGTATGAATGGTACATGGTTTAATAACAGGACTAAATGTTTCATCAGTAATCAACACCTGCCCTTTGATGGAAGTCCTTTGGCTACGAGACAAGCTTTGTATCGCTCAATCGAGCCATCAACTTTCTTTTTAAGTCGAAAAACCTACTTACAACCCACAACATTTTGATTCAGGGCGAGGAGGAACCAAGGACCAAGTGTTATTTTTCTGTAATGCATTCATTTCCTTAACCATTGCATTTCTCCAATTCAAATCTTTGTTGGCAAGTGATAAAACATGTAGGTTCAGAAAGAGTGGTTGGAAGAGGATGTTTAGTAGTGATGTAGGCTTTGGGTTTGACAATGCCAACTTTGGAACGAGTTATCATAGGATGAGTGGAGGTGATTTGGGGTAGGTGAGGAGAAGGATAGGGACGTGGTATAAGGTAACTGAGGAGAAAAGAGAAGTGATCGGTTAGATTGGGTTAGGAATGAAGTGGGGGTGAATGAGATGTAATGGGAGGAACTAGAAAAGTAGGTGAATCTAGAGGTTGAGGTGGAGTGGGTAAAAGGCCAGGAAGTTTTGATGAAGGGAGAAGATGGCTAGTTAAAATGGATGAGTTTGGCAGTACTAGGTTGAGATGGTGGCAACGATTTTGAAGGGTGTTAAAAGGGAAATTTTTCTTCGTTAAAGATTACATGACGAGAAATGTAAATGTGACCTGTGGAGAGATGAAGACATTTATATCCCTTGTGAGTAGCGTTGTAGCCAAGAAACACACATGGCAGTGAACGATATACAAGTTTGTTAGCATTATAAGCACGAAGATGAGGAAAATATTCACAACCAAAAATTTTGAGAAATGTGTAGTCAATTTTTGTGTGAAAAAGGACTTCATGTGGACTCTTGTGTTTGAGAACCTAAGTGCGAAGTCTATTGAGAAGATATATAGCAGTGGAAAAGGCATCATCCTAATGGGATGGAGGCAGTGGACATGAGTGTGAGACTGGTTTCTACAATATGACGATGACGCCTTTCAGCAAGTCCATTTTGTTCTTGTGTGTATGGACAAGATATACAGTATTCAATGCCACAAGATTGTAATACCAATTTAAACTTTTGAAATTCACCATTACCATCACTTTAAAATCTCTTAATTTTATGACTAAGAACATTTTCAACCTTTGATTTAAAAATAAGAAAAGCTTGTAAAGCATCAGATTTTAACTTAAGTGGAAAAATCCAAATATAACGACTGAAAACATCAGTAAAATGAATATAATACCGAAACTGAGTATTAGAAATAACAGGAGATGGTCTCCAAATGTCATTAACAATAAGTTCCAATGGGGCTTTGTAAACAATGGTGCTAGAAGAAAAGAAAACTTGTGACTGTTTCCTAAAGGACAGAAAAACTGCTTCTTATTAATAAGACATAAAGAGTTATTAGAGACAATTTAATGAACAGTGTGCATCATAGGATGGCCAAGGCTTCAATGCCAGGTGTCCAAAGAAGATCTTGTACCAATGAATGCAGAATGATATGAAAAGAAAGACAAATAGCTATTAGCATGCTCCAAGCAATATAGGCCTCCTTTATTCAGTCCCCATAGGATTTCCTACCCTTTCTGTAAGTCCTTAACAATAACAAAATTAGGATGAAATTCAAAGAAAACATTATTATCACGTGTGAATTGAGAAACTGAAAGCAAGTTATGAGTGATAGATGGGACATGAAGGATTTATGAAGGGAAAGAGATATATGTGGGGTTTGGAGTGAAGAAAAACCAGTATGAAGAATATGCAAACATGTCTCATTACCAACTTTAACTGTATCAGGCCCATGATACTCAGAATGAGTGTGCATGTTCTTGAGATCGGCAGTCAAGTGATTAGTAGCAACCCGAATCGGGATACCAATTTGGATTAGAGAAATGTTCTGTAAAGGTAGTAAAAGCGGATGGTATTGTGGACTTGTTATTGTTGTAGGAAAGATCAAATCGATACCAGCATTGTGCAGTATGATAATTTGGACAATTGCAAAGTTGACAGGTAACAAAAGAAAATTTGAATTTAAATAAAAGATGAATACAAAACTAGAGTTTGAATTTAAATTTGTCTTCAAACAAATCTTTGTTTGTAACAAAGATTTGTTTAAATTTAAATTTGAATTTAACTAATTTTTATTTGTAACAAAGATTAATTTAAATTTAAATTCAAAATTAGTCTTTATTAATAACCCACAATGATTAAATTTGCATTTTGGAGTAGGTGTCATTTACAAAACCACTGAAATGTACGAGAGAAACACAAAAATGGATGCTTTTGGCGACTTGGCTTGGTAATAAAACAAAGGGTATATCATTTAATACGTCTTGTATGAGTTGCATGTTAAGTGCCCACTTTTATTTTCTTTCTTCTCTTTCAAAAGCCAAGTGTAGCCTTTTTCTTTATTATATTATATATTTTTGTTAAATATTAATATATTAATATATTTTATATTATAATACATTATAATATTATTATTTATTATTTCATATCATATTATAAGATATTATATAACATATTCTTATAAATTAATATACGATATATATCTAATATATATTTCATATTTATATTTTTTTATAATATACATTATATGTTTATATATATATATAAATATTTACTAAATAAAGGAGAAAAAAAATTATACTTTATAAAAAGAATTTATCAAACAACCGACTGCTTTTCTCTATCAACAATTTTTTTTTATCAACGCTTCTATCCAGCAGCTATTTTCCTTCATCAAACATTTCTCCATAATATAAAACTCTCCCAAAAAAAAAAAAAAAAGCACTAAACTACATGTGGTACATACACTGAGGGGGCGATGCTAGGCATAGGTTGAACGGTCACAACTCTCCTAAATTTTTTGAAAAAGGGAAAACCATTTCTGCCCGTTTGGGCCGCAACGTCGTCTGGGCTCTTATTAAGGTGTTTGAGGGACCGGCTCTTGCACAGTTTGAAGATGTGGAAGAAAAGTGCGAGGACGAGATTGTCCCTACTCTGTCACCAATCAACGGTAGCGGCCCATCCATTTCTCGTATTGCTCTGTTTTTTTTTTCCTTTATTTTATTTTTTTTTTTCTGTTTGTCTTCTCTTCTTATTGTTAACAAAACCATGGCCAAAATATTACTCATAATATCCTGTTTCTTTAAAACCGACCGATAAGAAAGGATTGAATTCATCTCCACTATCAGTGAAGTGAAGCGACTATCAAAAGGAAGGAGTTACAAAAATTAAAGTCCTGACTCTCCCAAATAAAGAAAGAAAAGTATCTAAAGATAGAATATTTCTCTTTACACTGACAAATTTATATTTATAAATGTAAAAAATTCACCTTCACATGGACTTCAATCCTTTTCTCAGTTCTACTTAGCTCTCTAAGTACTCTGTTCAACATTTATAAGTGTTCTAGGGTCTATAGTATGTAACCCAAACCATCTCTACTATGAGTAAGTGGTCTATGGTCTCCTTCTCCTTCTTAGGCATGCAACATTTACTAGGAAAATGAAAACTCCTTTTTTTTAAAGTTGTCCAAGGTAAAAATTGCCCCTCCAAGCCACCGACTAACAAAAGAATACTATTTTCTTTGGAATTCTAACCAAGTGTTAGCACATTACAATAAGTTGAGTAAGAATCTTTGATTCCTAACCTTCCTAAGGACATCAAGAGGCATAAAAAGTGCCATCTTTGCTTAGATTTACTCACAAGGCCAGGGTGAGTGCATATCTCAATGTTTTTGCAGTTTACAGTGGTATTTAAGAGTATTTTTACGTGAAGGGTCTTAACTATTAAAGGGCATTTTTGTTTTGAGCATCATTGACAATGAAACTAATATGTAAATTTTACACAATACAAAGATGGTAGGTTTTGCTCATTAAAGGGTTTAAAGCCATTATGAAATGCAAAAATTGAAATTTAGCTTCTTTACTCTAAGTTTGCTTCCACTTAAAGTTAAAACTTAACATTTTTTTTAATGTAAGTTCTTTTAGTGTTAAAAGAGTTTGAATGGGAAGATGCCCTAAAATAAGTTTGAATATTTGTTTGCACATGCAGATTTTTGTAATGCCAGTATATAGTTCATGACATAAGGTACGATTTCATCATTGCTTATCGCAAATCTTAATTAGTGATATTTTATATTGCACAGTTGGACCTTAAATTTGCACAAATCACCATTTATTTTGGGGTATGTCATCCATGTTTAATTAACAGGGCATTCTTATATATATATATATATATATATATATATATATATATATATATCCTTCGTGTTATATGGGCCCATATGCCTTGAAACGACATGAGTCATCAATTCGAAATTGAAGCAATGTATCTTTTCAAATCAAAATTAAAACATCGTGACTCTTCAATTCAAAATTGAAACATTATGTCTTTTTAATTCAAATTGAAAGACTATGTTTATTTAATTCAAATTGGTGTATGACACACACACACACACACACACATATATATATATATAAAATATTATGTCTATTTAATTTGAATTAAATACCTTTTAAGTTTGATTTATATATACAAAAGGTATATGAGAAATGATTTTTCTCAAAATAAATATTACGACAATTTTTTGTCTAATAATTAAAACACACACACACACACAAATATATATATATATATATATATCTTCATATGCTTGGGTCATAGAAAATGTTTTAATAATATTATTAACTAAAGAAATATTATTCATCATTTTTTTATAAATAACATATACAACTATATGTTGAAATAATATTTTATTGCGATGTGATTATCCAATATTGGTAAATTTAGAATATGATGATCATTCTTTAAAGTCATGCTTGATCTGGATATATTGCATTAATTTTTATATGCAATTTCTTATTGAATTTATTAAGAAGATTTTCCTTTACTACATATGGTAGATATTCGAGAAAATCTTAAACATGGTTTATTGTTGAGTTAAAAAGGCAAAAAATAAATGTTTAGATCATTATTAAGCATTTTTGTCATTTGGCATGACATATTATGTGTGAAAATAAAGTTTATAATGACTTCTTTTCAATCTTGAAAGAAGCATTGGACCTCTAGAATTAATTCAAATCAATGTGATTTGAAGATATGTTAAAATTAGAGGTGGTAAGAAATATTTTCTTACATTTATTGATTAAAGTACAAGGTACTGTTATGATTACTTGTTGAGAAGTAAAGATAGGATCTTGAAAATGTTTACACATTACAAGAGTGAGGTTGAAAATCAACTTAATAAGAAGATTAATGTGCTAAAAAATAGTGAACACAAATTACTCATTAGTAAGTTTTGTTATAACACGGTACTATTCTACACCTTAGTCATCTTAGAAAAACGAAGTTGATGAACGAAAAAATAGAACTTTTGAAGATATACTTAATACTATGTTAATAAGTTTTAGATTATCTCAAAATTTGTGGGGCAACCTATGTTCCACAAAAATTATATTTTTAACCAAATATCTCAAAAGGAAAACCAATAAAATCTCTTTTGAATTATGGAAAGATCATAAACTTTCTTATAAATATTTAAGAAATGTGGGGGTGTTTGGCACAGAACCTATAACAGTTTACCGTGTATGTTAATAATAATAGTGCATTTCAATTTCTTATTTATAAGTATGAAATTCTTGATATGCGTGTTAATATTATTACTGAATTAAGAAATACATTGTTCTTTGAACATGTATCTACTTACAAATCCACACAAGAAACGAGTTCTTTTAAAAGAACTCATGAAACTACAAATAATAGTAGTCAAGACCAAGAGAAGCAACAAGATAATGATGAACCTAGACGTATCAAGAGAGTTAGAACATCAAAATCTTTGGTCGAGATTTTCTAACTTATACGTTAGAAAAATGAACTTCAAAACTTTAAGAAAATGATGTCCAATTTTGAAGTTCTATATTGGAAAGAGACAAGTGTGTGTATCTCAAAGATGATGAAAATGACTATGTCATTAATTGTCTCTATATTAGTGATTTGCTCAGTATAGGTAGCAATAATGAAGTCATTAAAGTTACAAAGAGAATGTTGAACAATAAGTTTAACATAAAATGTATAGGTATTACTGATGTCATATTAGGTATAAAAATCTCTAAAAAAACAGAATGGACTAATATTAACTCAATCGTTTTATATTGAGTAAATACTTAAGAAATTTAATAAATATGATAGTGGTCCAACGAGAACACCTGTAGATGTAAATCTACATTTATCTAAGAATAATAATAAAGGCACATCTCAATTAAAATATACAAGAATAATTGACAGCTTAATGTATTTAATGAATTGCATTCCTCCATACATAACATACACTGTCAGTAAGTTAAGTAGATATACAAGTAATCTAAGGCCAAATCACTTGAAGGAAATAGTTAGGGTTTTAAGAATACACCCTAAGCTATGCATTATATTACTCGAGGAATCTAGTTATGCTTGAAGACTATTGTGATGAAAACTGGATATCGAACACCAAAGACTTCAAAGTCTACAAGTGGTTATCTCTTTACACTTGGAAGAGGAGTAATATCTTTAAAATCTTTTAAACAAAGTGCATTGCTAGATTCATAATAGAATCCAGATTTGTTGCACAAAGAAGTTGAGTGGCTTCATCGTTTCTTAGAAGATATTCCAAACTGGTCAAAATGTGTGCCCGTAATATGTATACATTGTGATAACCAATTTGTAATTAGAGGGGCACAAAATCATATGTAGAACAGTAAGTCTTGTCTTAAATGTCGAAGACATAAACAAAATACTTGACAAGAGAGCAAGTAAATCGAGAGGAATGGGTTTAAAGCCAATATATTGAGAGTTGCCATAATGCAACCCAACCTAGCTGATTGGAGATCCCAAGATCTTGGTTCAAATAGACAACAGAATTATGTGTGACTCATTGAAATCACTATAGAGATAATATCTCATACTCATTTTTATGATAAGAAGAGTGATACCTGCAGTGTTGAACATGATAAGCAAAACTTTTAATGATTCTTATACCTTGTTAACATAAGTGGAGTATTGTAGAATACTCTTAATAAGATATCACCTATGTGAGTGTGAACTGAGCCGATTCTATGAGAATGATAAAGGCTAAATTCTCTAATAGCAATCATGAAACCAGGAATTGTCCAGGGCTAAAATGAACACAATCATGAGAATCAACTGTGTAAGGAAAGATTCTATGTGAATGTTATTGTCTTAGTTTACACAAATGGTTGAATAGTTCAAGACATCATATTCACTGATCAACCAATAACCCCGATAGTATTTCACAAGGAAAGGCTCAAGGCCACAAGCTACCTTTCTCTATACAGGAGATTTCCAAATGAACTCTCTTAGTGTTTACAGTATCATTTGTATTACTTTCAGTCAATTTCTTTCATGTGGGGGATTGTTATAAAAATGGATTATTGAGCAATAATTTTTTGTCATCTTTAAGCCAAAATTAAAATGGGCACCACACATTATTGTAGGTGAGTCCACATGAAAATATGTTCTCATCCATGAAGAGATTAAGAACATATATATTGGGTTGCTCAAAACCATTAAGGAGTGAATGAGAAATTGACTCTAAATATCACCACTTGAAAACGGTAACAAAGCTTGAAACTTATGAAAAACTTGTATCTCGCATAGGTTGGGAACAAAGTTTTTAAAGAGTATATATAAAATTACGTTGGGTTGGGCTTGGGCCTTGACCCACTGTATATATATTTTTTTGGAGAAAATTTATTTAAATAAATTTATTTATTTAAATTATATTTTCAAAAATGTTAGGTTTTTAAATTTTGATTGAACAGTCGCATGAACAGGTGCGTCCCTTTGAATTCAAAGAATAGTTGCGTCCCTTCATATTGCTGCGTCTGTTCACTAATGGATGCATCTATTCAAATTGAAACATTATATCTATTTGCATGAATATATGCACCCTTTAGGTTCGTGTCTGTTTGAACAGTCACTAAGTCGCTTATATAAATCCAGTTCGTCCTCATCATTATTCATTCAATTTCACAAGTTTTAGAATTAAGTTCATGCATACTGTGAGTCTGCATATTAAGAGAGTTTAAGAACAAGTTTTGGTTCGCTGTGCACATAAGATTGGAGTGCTTCCATGTATTGTGCGTGACCATTATATATTGAGAGACAACCGCCATTGAAAATTCGAAAGCACCAATGCGAGGGCGATATTATCTTCAGGACATAGTGTAAGACACTAGCCTTGATCAATCACCATTACTTTACTTTTGATATTTTCGTGAAAAACTATAAGTTCTAATTTCTTTTTGTTTCTATTTAATTTTTGTTTTTGTATTTATAGTATTTTGAAAATTCTATTTTTGTTTTATATGATTCTGAAATTGTTTCAAATTATTTTTATAGTATAATATTTATTAAAGTGTTATAAATTTTTTCAAGTATAGTATTCTGATTAAATATAATTTTTCCTAACATCAACATCTTCGATTAACCAATCTCCCAGCACCAGTGTCAAACAATTTTACTGATGGACTTCTTATTACAGCATACTAATTCTTATTAAGTGGTGAGTACTTTTACCACAGAATGGAACGAAGCCACATATTATTGTAGCCAGGAACCGTTCCAAGAGTTCCATCCGTAACTGATCTAGATGCAACATGGACTTCTTTGGCAACAACAGCAATGTCTCTAGAGATATCAACAACACTCGCATAACTCCCTATATCAGAATTACAACCTGCCCAAAGCATGAATTAGCACTTGATGGAGAGAGAGGAAAAAAAAACCCCAACAATTTACAACCATTTGGGTTCTCTCATTTATATCTTTTTTAATTGCTCTGTGTTTTCTTCACCAAAGTCCATTGCCAGTTTTAGATGATAAAGCTGCCCAGGATAGAACACCCCAGCCCCAACACACCCCAACAAAACCAAATGCAAATTGTTATCTAATGCTTTTACCAGGCATGCTAAGGAATGTCACAATAGCTTAGGCAACCTGATATATATATATATATATATATATATATATATATATATATAACTTTCTCCATTATAAGCCAATTATGGGCATGCCATCAGAATTTTTACGAATCCCAAATTCAATTTACACCTCATATTTTCTATCAAAAGAGTCCCCTATTAACTGAAATATTTTTTACTGTATTCTTAGCAATGTATTCTTTACTGTTATTGGAATTAGATTGTGTTATCATATCCTGTCATACAGGAAGGATTAGTAAAACAATCGCACATACACTCTTTACTTTATATTTCTATTCTTTTTTGAAAAGACTTTATATTTTTATCAGAACCCATGAAATGCAATAGAAAAAGACATACAGTAAAAAAAGTCATTTTAAATATAGTTACACTCGCAAAAAATCAAATTAAATGACGGGCTATTATTACAAAATAATGTATATATATTTGAATTACAAAAAAATAAAAATAAAAATCTTACACGTGGAATGCACATGGATCCAAACTAGCTAGTACACATAAGCCTACCAATGACTAGCTAGCTTTCATAGCGAATAAATAAAATTAATTTCACACAAAAAAATTAAAAAATAAAATCAGGTAAAGCATTTGAAGAAGGGATCCAAGGTGTCTTCATTTCAAGAAATTCTCCATTTTCGTTCATTCCAATCATTCATTGATTTAGAAGGATTGCAGGTAGAGTAGAGCAATTGGATCCAACTTCCAAATCATGGCGAACGATTGAAAATGAATATTTTAATTTAAAGTAAAACACCCCAAATTCTTCAAGAACACTAGTGAACAAGACAATCCCTTGTTCCACCCATGAGCGTCCCTGTCACGTTATCTGAGGAGAACCCAACCTTCAAATTGTCACAGGTGACCTCCATTGACTTGTCTTTGCTTAGCCAATCAGTAGCCATGAATTTAACCCAAATCTCTATTCTCACAGTGAAAATCACCTCCCTTTTGCTCCATTCTTTCTCCATGTCAATGTCCGTCTTTTTCTCCATCTGATCATAACTACTAGAATTAACAATCACCCTGGTTTGATTCATCTTCGTCAAGCAAAAAGGATCGATCCTACCGCGTGAAAGTGGGTTTTTTCTCTTGTAGAACAAAGAAATCTTGGAACGGCCAAATTGCAAATCTATCTTTGGGTTGGGATTTCTGATGGTGAGTTTGATTTCATAATTGGCGGCTACTCGAGAGAGGGAGTTGACTTGGAAGAGGGGGTCTTGGGGGTGAATGAGGAGCCATGAAATGATGATGATGAAGGTGAGCAAGGCAAATAATAGAAGCACTGCCAATATCAGACGGCGAACACAGTGAGGATTAGAACAAGTACAAGTTGAAGATGGGTCAAATGGATAGTGAGGTGGGGCAGACGTGGGGTTTGCTGTCGACATTGAGAGTATCAACTTGTGTTTTGGATGGAATTCTAGCGCTAAAGAGATATGTGGATGAATGAGACGAGAGAAGGGGGAAAAAATTTCCTATAGTATAAGAAAATTAAACGCGTAAATGCAGTGTTTTTCTTTGGATTCTATGTTTTGTCTTAACATAGAAAGATCACGCGAATTTTCCTCTTGACTGCGAAAAGGGCCAAGTTTTCCCACAATGCATTAATTGAAGTTTGAATATCGTGGGCTTAGCAGCATGTGACATGAATATCGTTCAATAAATTATGTTTAGTTTGGTTCTGTCGCACAAGTTATAACTTTTGCATCCCAAATGAAAAATGTTTATTACTAACAAAAAAAAAAATGACTTTAATAAATGAGTTAAAATATGCTGAAGTTTCTGATAATTATAAATTATTTTTGAAGCTTATGAAATGATATTCACTTTTTTTTTTTACTGATGAATTATGAATATTTCCTCTCAACTCAATTTCATTTTTTTTTAAATTACAAAAATGTCCCTTTTAATTTTTCATTTTTTAAAATTTTGACAAATTGTTTTTCATTTTCAAATAATATTAATTAAAACATTCTTTGACTAAAATATAGAAATTATTTATCTTAAATCTTTTTTTATATGAAATGAAAAAATTATTTTAAAAAATAAAAAATTAAAATGAGCACTTTTGTTCTTTTAGAAAAAATTGAACAAAAAAAGAAGTATTCATAATTTTGTCAATAAAATTAGTAAACGTCAGAATCATTTTAAAAATTATAAATTTTTTTTATAATTATTACGAAGGTTAAGAGAGTTCTCTGTAATTTAGTATTAATACAAGTGTTTTTAAATAATTGTCCATGCTATAATGTACGATATAAGGGTCAAATGATAGAGCCTAGCGACTTTTCAATGAAATTGATGTTGGCGGGCGTGTTGGAGCGCGTCAAAGAAAATTTCAGGAAAATGAGTTGAGATACGTCAACCCTAGCACGTGCGACGAAATGGAGCGCGTTTTCCTTGGAAAATGGAGCAGCCGAGAAACAGTACATGTAGCCCACCAAAATGGCTGATCACCACCTGAAACATTTGCCATTTGTCAACCAATCAAGTCCGAAAATATACGAAACTAAAGAATGTCCTTAATTCCATAATCATTGACTGACATCTTCTACATCACAACCCGTTTGTATTCTTTTTAACAGCGACGGTTAGATCATCTTTAACAGCCTTGTCAAATTTTATCTTTAAAATAATTAATGTAATATTTTGAATAGTTTTTTTTTTTTTTTTTGAGATAATTACACTTACCTTTCTTGGGATTTCTGTAAATTACAGAAACTTTTCCTATGATTTGAAAAATAACACTGTTCCCCCTTGTCAGAACTTAGTCTCCAAACGACGTTAACAGAATTGTTCCATTTACCAAATTACCCTTATATTTTAATAATATTTTTTTAATTTTTATTTTTTAATTTTTCTCTCCCTCAATTGCAGCACTCTCTCTCTCTCTCTCTCTCTCTCTCTCTCTCTCTCTCTCCCCACTCCCACTCCATCTCACTTCTCTCTCTCAATTTCTCTACCCTAACCTTGGATCACTCCTCTTTTATGCCCAAGGATTGTTCGGCCTCATCGACGGCCTTGTCGACCACCGGTGACCTTAAGACCATTGGCCGCTACGACTTCAATGAGCAGATCCGTTCCACCATGATCGCACACCCAAAGCTCGATCCAATGTCCGGCGAGCCATATCCCAAGTATTTTCGATCGCTCCGGTGCTGAAGATATGATTTGTTTGTGAGCAGGAGGGATGGCGGCAACTTTGGGGTTTCCTTTTACATCGGCTCAGTGGAAGGAGCTCGAAAGACAAGCAATGATCTACAAGTACATGATGGCCTCTGTTCCTGTGTCTTCTGATCTTCTCTCACCAAGAAGAAGACTCGCCTTCAACACCATGCTCATCCCACAACTCTTAAGGGTCTTATTAACCCCACAGTTCATACCAACAATTCTTCTCCTTAGGTTTTTGGATCTAACATTCAACCAAATGAAACGCCATTGGTAGTTGACAAAAGTGCCGAGGAAAATATCTCTACTTCCTCTTATAAAGAACCCTCCAGGTCGGTTAAGATTATTTTCCCCTACCCTCTTTTTACCAGTCTTGTTTGAAATCATAAATGGATGGTAACTTTGCTTGCTTCAAATATTGATTTATATATGCATATAGCAGGAGCTTCGATTGCATGATGGAAGGTGATATGGTTACAATGGATACATCTGAGCAACAATGGAAGCATTTGATGCATAGGGAACTGTCAACCGAGGGCTCGATTTATAACACTGGTGCCACTTTTTTCCAGCAAGATTATAGAGAAGAGCCTCTAAATTTGATTTCTTATACAGATTTTGGTGCCCTTGAATCTGACCAGCAAAACAACGAGTGCTCTATATTTTTCAACCCTGATCTGGTGTCATTAGAAAAAGAGCCCCAGGAGAACCCAAGAGGTTTCATTGATGCCTGGTCCAAGGATAACGCCAATGCTAGCAACAGCAGCAACAGAAACGAGCCCTCTATTTTTTCACCGGGCAATCTCTCCCTTTCTTCACTCAACTTTTCCATGGCCATGGCGGCCGGCAATACCGTCGATGAGGAAATGGGTCAGATCCAAATGGGTTTAGGCGTTACAGACTCCCTCTCTCTCTCTTATTTTCTCTTATTTTCTCAATTTGACTTAATTTATTTTGTAATTATGGTATAGCCAATTCACACATCAATACAATTTTTCATGCTTTTGTGGGACATAATATTTGGCTCGACAAGATTTAATTTTGTTGGATATTTTCTTAAATTCTTATTTTGTCCAAATGAATTGGTGGTCTCTTTTTCCTCTAATCTTTTGTTGGTTTGATTCCTGTTTAGCCTCAGTTTGATTTTTGTAGAGATTTCATTTTTCTCTTGGTTTGGTGAGATTGTAATTTTAGCTTTGGTGGCCTGTGGAGTTTTTATTTCAGGTAGTTGGTGGTTGTGTTGATCAGGTGATTGTCTCTACTGGTGACCACGATGGCGTGATAGTGGTCATGGACGTTTTGGAGTTGGCCAGAGTGGTAGTGTTGGCCTTGTGGTTGTGAGAGCAGTGGTGTTTACAGAGAAAGAGTGTTTCCTGTGATGGAGAGGGAATAGTTACAGAGATAGGGTTAGGGTTACAGTGTTTCTGTGATGGAGAGAGAGAAAATTTGCCCTTTTTTTTATTAAAAAGTTACTATTAAAGTGAGGATAGTTTGGTCATTTAACCATAATTTGTAAGGGCAAAATTAGCATTTGAATAAAATTTGAAGCTGACATCATCCAATTCCGTTAAGTCAACTAACGACTGTTAATGGGAGGGGGAATCTGTTACAGATCAGTAAACCAGAAGGGGGATAGTATTATTTCAAAAACTATAGGGGAGGTTTCTGTAATTGTCAGATACCTCAGGGGAGGTTGATAACTGGTTAAAAAGTGCATATTTATTTTGTTAACCCTAGATATTCTTCCACTTTTATTATTTTAATTTCTCCAATCTATATGCATTTGCTAGTTAATTTTTATTTTATCTTTTTGCAGAGAAAGCTTGATAAAGTTGATGATTTAGTGGTGGATTTGGAGCAAAAGAAAAATATTGGGCTTTGAAGTGCGAAAAGAAGTGGAAAACAAGTGATTTTGGGTTAGAAGAGAGGCTTGGTCCATATGTTGGTGGACCAGGGCCTATTTTAGCATTATAGGCTCTATTTTGGAACACTTTAAACTCCCTTTTTGGGCCCCTAATGTCTAATTACGGGATTTTATTCTTTTTTCCTGAATTCTTATTTTGTGGGGGGCATTTTTGGAAATAGGGGGAATATTATTGGGAGCTAGGGTTTTGGAAAAAAGGAGGCCGTTTTTGGGGATCTGGACGAAAGAGAAGAGAAGAATGGAGACGACTCTAAAGAAGAAGATGAAGAACTCCATGGCTATGGTAGTCTCCTCTTCCAATATCATGGGCTAAGTTCTCTCGTTCTTAGGGTTTAGATGAAACCATAGTCAAGTAATATTGCTTCTTTGTATTTTATTTTTGGGTTAATTAGTCTTGGATGTTGATTGTATAACGTTGGGATTTTATTAAAGCATTGATCGTATTATTCAGTTTCACATAATCAATTTCTGTGATTTTGTTTATGTGGTTATACAATAGTAATATGTGTACATACATCAAAACCGTAGGACGAGTCATAACTCAGGGAAAACAAATTGTGACTATGACCTTAGAATTAGCGTAGACAATTTGTGTTGACCAAAGATGATTCGTGCTTAGGGTTTTGGTGCGTGATTTTCTTGATGATTGTATTGAGGCTTGTAGCCAAAATACATCTTTTACATCCAAATTTAATGGCCCAAGAATTAATATAATTGAAGCTAGTTACAAGATTAGTGGTGGATTCAACACCCTAAGGAATCCTCTTTTAATTCGATTCATTGTTAAGTCAGTTCGATATTTGTTTTCATTATAATTCTCATTTAATTTTAGAAAAAAAATCAACAACAATCAATCTTTGTTAATTTCAATTAAAATTAATCTCAACTTTAGTTTTTAAACAATTAACAGTCTCTGTGGGTTCGACCCTTACTTCTCTACTATATTAGTAGTTTAGTTTGGTAATTCGATTGATTTCCACGACAGATCAATTTTTGGCGCCGTTGCCGGGGACTCTTGAATTGTTAAAAAATTTAGTAGTTGATTTTTATTTTAATTCTTTATTTTCTGCTATTATTCTTTTTCTTTGTCTTTGGTGTGCAGCAATTATAAAAAGCTAAAGAGAAGCGAAGTCGATTGGAGCAAACGCGGGTTGATAAAAAAAAAGAAGACAAATTCTACCTGCTTTGCAATCTATCACGGTGAAATCTTTCCCTTCTCTTTGCATTTTATTTTTGCTACAGTTGGTATATTTGATTGGGTAGGTTTATTTGTTTTATGTTTGGTCGTCGTTCGTGCAACCCTAGACTTAGAAAAACTAGACCTTGAGCTAGAAAGAACTTTGAGAGCTTTTCGTGGTTTGTCCATTAAATCTGAGGTTTTAGGAAATCCTATTTCTATAGACATGGCTAATAATGGTGGGCAACAACAACAACAACCTCTTAAGGCTCATTTTGTTCCGACAACATATACCAACCCTTCATGTATTCAAATGCCTGCTGTAACTGGGCATTATGAAATTAGACCCCAAACCATTCAGATGTTACCATCTTTTATGGGAAATCAAATGAGGACCCATATCAACATCTGAATGAGTTTTTAGAGCTTTGCACCACTGTCAATATGCAAAATCTGAGTGAGAATGCTCTTAAGTTGAGGTTGTTCCCTTTTTCATTGAAGGATAGAGCCAAACAATGACTCGGTTCTTTGCCTACAAGTTCCATAACAACTTGGACTCAACTCCAACAAGAGTTTTTAAAAAAATACTTTCCTATAGGCAAAACTAATGATATGAGAAGAGCCATCACAAATTTTACTCAACTCGATGGCGAGTCTTTTCATGAAGCTTGGGAGAGATTTTTGGACCTTCATAGGAAGTGTCCCCATCATGATATCATGCGTTGGCAGTTGGTACCGAGTTTTTATGACAGTATCACAGAACAAAATCGTCAAATGATTGACTCTGCTTGTGGAGGGACTTTCCTTAACAAGAATCAGGATGAGGCATGAGATCTTTTTGAGACCTCTTAGTGAGAATTCACAGCACCATGCCTCAGCAAGTCGGAGAGCTCCACCCACCTCCTTTAGTGTCCCTAAAAGAGGTGGCATTTATGAAGTTGGACAAGCTGTGGATGTCCAAGAGCAAGTTGCGGCGTTGTCTAGGAAATTAGACCAAGTTTTGGCTAGGGGACAAGTTTCTACTTCTGTTCCTGCCACTCAAGAGGTGTGTGCTTTATGTTCATGCCCAACTCATTATGTGTCAAATTGTCCCTGAGCCCCGCAATATCCAGAGTTTGTGGAAGAGCAAGTTAATGCTCTTCAAGGTTTTTCCAAATCGGGTAATGATCCATATTCTAACCATTACAACCCGGGATGGAGAAACCATCCAAATTTTTCTTGGAGGCCCAAAGCCTCAAATCCTCCATTCTCACAAAATTTAAGGCCAAACATGCCTAATTCTTTTCCATCATCGTCCTACCGTCCTCCTCCTCAACAATACCAATAACCACCTCCTCCCCCTAGAAATTCAACTTTTGAGGACAAAGTGTTGAGTGCTTTGCAAGCTTTAGAGTCAAATCATCAATCTAACACTCAATTGCTCCATTCACACACTCAATCCATCTCGAGGCTAGAATCCCAAATGGGACAACTAGCACAAGCTGTAAGTAGAATAGATGAGGGACGTTTACCAAGTCAACCGGTGAACAACCCTAAAGGCCAATATGGGGTAGAATCTTCCAACTCTAATGATCAATTTCATGAGCAAGCTAAGGCCATAACTACTCTTAGGAGTGGGAGAGTGGTAGATAACAAAGTTGAGTATAAGGCTGAGGGTGAATTGACAAGTTCTTCTAAAAAGGATGTAGTTGAGAATGAAAATTTGCAAAAAGGGGATTCTTCATCCCCAAGTGATCCTTTGAGTGTTCATGTGGCATCCTATGTGCCCAAGGCCCCTTACCCTTACTACTTGGCCGACCCTTCTCCTTTTGGGAAAAAGGGTGCAAATATGGAGGAAATACTTGAGATTTTTAAGCAAGTTAAGATTAACTTACCACTTCTTGATGCAGTCAAGCAAATTCCTTCCTATGCCAAATTCTTGAACGACCTTTGCACTCAAAAGCGAAAAGCTAAAACTCATGTGTCAAAGAAGGTCTTTCTGACAGAGCAAGTGAGCTCAATTCTCCAGCACCAAACTGCACCTAAGTTCAAAGATCCTAGAGCCCCCTACAATTTCTTGTGTCATAGGTAATCACATTATAGAGAGGGCGCTCCTTGGCTTGGGGGCAAGTGTCAATTTGTTGCCATACTCTGTCTATAAGCAATTTGGGTTAGGTGAGTTGAAGCCTACGACGGTGTCTTTGTAGTTAGCTGACAGATCCGTTAAGATACCTCGTGGGATCATTGAAGGATGTTTTGGTGAAAGTAAACAAATTCTACTTTCCAGTTGAGTTCCTAGTTCTAGATATGGAGCCCGCTCATGACCCTAAGCGTCAAATTCCCGTCATCTTAGGTCGACCTTTCTTAGCTACTACTCATGCATGTATTAATTGTCGAACTGGGGTGATGGATATTTCTTTTGGGAATATGACTGTGAGGCTCAATGTCTTCAATGCTTCACAACAACCTCCATATGAGGAGGATTGTTTTTCAGTGGATATGATTGATGGGATAGTTGAGGAATCTCTCCCTCAAATCTTGATTGAGGATCCTTTGGAGAGATGTTTGACTTACTTTGATAGTGATGCTTTTGATATTGATGGTTCTATTGAAGAAGTCAATTCACTGCTTAACTGTTCTCCTTTTATAGACTATCCTCCTTAGGAAGTCTAGACCGGAACCCCTACCTAATCTTGCGAGCACCCCTGCTCTTCCATCTTTAGAGGTTCCTCCCAAGCTTGAGTTGAAGCCACTTCCGGCTACTCTTAAGTATTCATTCTTGGGACCCGATGACACTCTCCCTATTATCATTGCTTCTAATCTTTCAAGTGAGCAAGAGTGTCGTCTTCTTGAGGTTCTTAGAGAGCACAAGGGTGCTATAGGTTGGTCCGTAGCTGATTTAAAAGGGATTGATCCCTCTATTTGTATGCACCGCATTCATTTAGAGGATGATGCAAAGCCATCTCGAGAAATGCAGAGAAGGCTTAATCCCAACATGAAAGAAGTTGTCATGAAGGAGGTGGTTAAATTGCTAGATGCGGGTATTACTTACCCAATTTCTGATAGTAAGTGGGTGAGTCCCACCCAAGTGGTACCAAAGAAGTCGGGTATCACTGTTGTTGAGAGTGATAAGGGTGAGTTTGTCCCTATGCGCACCACCACTGGGTAGAGAGTTTGTATTGATTATCGCAAGCTCAACTCTATGACCCAGAAAGACCACTTTCCTCTCCCATTCATTGATCAAATCTTGGAGAGGTTAGCTGGTCAAAGCTATTATTGCTTTCTTGATGGTTATTCTGGATATAACCAAATTCCGCTATTTTCGGAGGATCAGGAGAAGACCACTTTCACTTGTCCATTTGGCACATATGCATATCGCCGCATGCCTTTTGGATTGTGTAATGCACCGGCGACCTTTCAGAGGTGCATGATGTCTATCTTCTCCGACATGGTAGAGAAATTTTTAGAAGTCTTCATGGATGACTTCTCTGTTTTTGGCCCCTCGTTTGATGATTGTCTCCAAAACTTGACCAAAGTTTTGAAGCGTTGCAAGGAGACAAATCTTGTGCTTAGTTGGGAAAAGAGCCATTTTATGGTTCAAGAGGGAATTGTGTTGGGACACATTGTGTCTAAGAGAGGGATTGAGGTCGATAAGGCCAAAGTCCATCTCATTGCTAAGCTTCCGCATCCTACCACGGTCAAGCAAGTTCGATCATTTTTAGGACATGCGAGTTTCTATCGTCGGTTTATAAGGACTTTAGTAAGATCTCTAGGCCCTTGTGCAATCTTCTTGCCAAGGATACTCCATTTGTCTTTGATAGTGCTTGTGTGGCGGCTTTTGAAAAGCTTCGTGACTCTCTTTCCTCCGTCCCGATTATGCAACCACCCAATTGGTCCATGCCTTTTGAAATTATGTGTGATGCCTCCGACTATGCAGTTGGAGCTGTTTTGGGACAAAGGGTAGAAAAACTTCCATATGCCATTTACTATGCGAGTAAGACTCTTTATGATGCTCAGTTGAATTACACCACCACAGAGAAAGAGTTGCTCGCTGTAGTTTTTGCTTTAGATAAGTTCCGTTCGTACCTCCTTGGCTCTAAGGTAGTTGTCTATACCGACCATGCTGCTTTGCGGCATTTACTTTCTAAGAAAGAGACCAAGCTGAGATTGATTAGGTGGATTTTGTTGCTTCAAGAGTTTTATTTGGAAATTCGGGACAAGAAAGGTTCCGAAAATGTCATAGCCGACCACCTGTCCCATATTCTTGTTGAGCACACGAGTGACACTCAACCTTTGCATGACTCGTTTCCTGACGAGCAACTATTTTCTGTGTCATTAGTGGAAACCTCCTTGGTTTGCCCATATTGTGAACTATCTTGCAATCGGTCAAATTCCTTCCCAATGGTCCAAACAGGACAAAGATCGATTTTTCTCGCAAGTTAAGTTTTTCTATTGGGAGGATCCTATGCTCTTTAAGTATTGCTCTGACCAAGTTATCCGCCATTGTGCTCCAGAGAGTGAGTTTCATAGCATTTTTACTTTCTGTCATTCTTCAGCTTGTGGTGGCCATTTCAGTGGTCGTAAGACGGCGGCGAAAGTCTTGCAGAGTGGGTTCTATTGGCCCACTCTATTCAAGGATGCACACAATTTTTGCAAGACTTGCATTCGGTGTCAGCAAATGGGGATGATGTCTCGCAGAGATATGATGCCTCTTACCCCAATCTTAGTCGTTGAGATATTTGATGTATGGGGTATTGATTTCATGGGACCATTTCCACCGTCATTTGGCTTTGAGTATATTTTGGTAGCGGTGGATTACGTGTCCAAGTGGATTGAGGCTATGGCAACTAGAACCAATGTCACGCCCCGAATTCCAGCGAACCCGAGGCGCGAGTAACGAGACAAAAGAAAATAAAATAATAAAGGAATAAAAGATAATTAAGGACGATTACATACATTCTACATACTGTTCGGATAATTACATAAGGTCTGGTCCATTTGCTTACAACATGTAAAATGAAATACGGTCTTAGGCTTATGCCCTTATACAATATCAAAAACAAACGCCCCTTGGGCCTAACACAGTCCCTAGTCAGATCATCTCCACGTCTCGTACTGCTGGGACATCATCTGAAATGTTGCCCCACTAAAGGGGTCAGCTCAACATGCTGGTACGATATAATGCTAATGCAAGAAACAAAACCAAGGTTGTGGCATGTGCAAGTGTACAGTTATTTCTATATGGCATTCGATATCATGATGGCAGGATATGAACAATGTACAGTATATAAGCAGTATGCGTGACACACCCATGCAACTCTATGCCCACCCATGTCTCATGATACGGTCCTTCCCCGTCGGCATGAGTACCTTGTATGTCTCGCTTCACGGTCCGGAATCCGTCAGGCAGGCAAGTACCTATTGGCCGATTTTGGGTTTTTCACCACAAGATCTGCACCCTCATAATGCAAAGCACCAAGTGCTTACCCACGCCATGTCCAAAGAATCACACTATGCCAATATGCTCTGATTTCATCATGTCATAATGTAATCTCAATGATGCATCTCATTCATACATAAAGCATGCTTTCAAGTACACAATTCATAATATCTACAGTTCTTCAAAGCATATAATTCACACACCACACTAACACATGCGATATACCCATAATCATCATACAACTTAACAAGATAGCACGTAGCACATAAGCATGTGAACACTCAAGCAAACATGTGAACAATCAATGCAGCAAAGCAAGTATTCCTAATCTCAATTCTATTTCTTACTTAGCACAATATATCGTACCTGATAATCGATCTCAACTCAAGAAGGTGTACTCGAAGTATGGTAGAATCACAGTGAGAATGCCGAAGGTCAGATCACCTTCTCATTGCCCTCTCGTGTCCCTAAAATTCATAACATGAAACTCAGTTTAATTGTCACTTGAATTATGCTATTCATCAAATTTTATGTCTTTAATTCATAAGTTTCTATTTTGCTAAATTAGACTCTACCATTGAGTCCGGGACATCGAGGAAACTAAGTTTAGGTTTTTGTAGAATTCAATTCGGATACCTGGGTTAAAAAGGGCAAAACGGTCATTTTGTACTTTACACGGGTCCTTACATTTCGTGACCTCTTTTCACAAATCGGACTCCACGGTTGAGTCCGGAATGCTCGAGATAATAAAGTTTCACTATTTGTTTACTAAATTCGGAGTTCGTTTGACTGTACTTTAATTCAGGGGCATTTCGATAATTTTTCATATGTTACTACGGGTCTTCTATTTTTTGGGACCCCGTCTCGTAAAACGGACCTCACCATTGGCCTCAGAATGGCCGAGATAGTCAAAATACACTAATGACTTGTCCCATTTGGACTCCGGATGATTTTTAGAAAATTTAAATAATTTAATTAATTTAAATAATTTAATTAATTTAATATTTTATTAATATTTTATTCAGGAGGGTCAAATCAGAATTATTAATAGTTGGGGGGTCAATTTATAATTTCCGTAAGTTTTGGGTTAATTTTCAATTATCAAAAGTTCAGGGGCAGAATTGAAATTTTGAAAAAACCCTTATTCCATATTCGGATAACCAAACAAGGGATAGGGTTAAAACCTGGGATAGGATATCCCTGTCTCCAATTCAATTTTTCAATTTCAATTTATTAAACATGCAACCAAACAGACCCATTTGGGTTTTTAATTTAAAACAGGGAAGCGACACGTGGCAGGGGCGGACCGGCCCAAGCCCAACCCGACCCGAACCGACCCGACCCAAGCCCGGATCAGCCCCCCTTCGTCCCCGACTTTCCGGCGGTGAACCAGTAGGGTTCCGGCGCCTTCTCCGGCGCCGGACGACCGGTCTCCGGTGAGTTTTCTTGGTTTTTAAAATGCCATTTTCTTCTATTCTTCTAGAGGGTTCCATTCCTATGGTTGGTTTTTGGTTTGGCCCTTTAGATCTTCACGAAATAGCCCCAAACCGTAGCTCCGGTCAACCATGTTTTCTTGATTTCGAGCATGGTCCTTAACTGTTTCGGTCTCTATTCTTCTCTAATGAGTTTCTGCACCTAATGAGGTTTGCTTCCTATCATTTAAAACGAGTTCAACACATAAAATATCACAACCCATTTCTCCCAGCCGTGACCTGCAACTCCCCATTTCTCCCTCTTTTCTTGGTCATTTTCTTTGATTCTTTTTGCAATCTTTTCCATTTTTCATACTCTTTAAAACCCTACTCTTAAAATCAAATGAAAGCTCTTAAATCTTAAAAACAGAATGAGACCCACTCACCTTAAATTTCTGTTTTTCTCTTTGGGGTTGCTTCCTCTCACTTCTGTTCCTCTTCAATCCACTCTCAGTACCTCCTTTCTTCCATTCTTTCCTTCTGTCTTCTTTTCTAACTCAACACACACGTCCGTATGTATGCACAACACAACCGACCCTTTTCTCTCTCCTCTCTTTCTCTCTCTATCCCTCCTCTACTTGCAGCCTTCCTTGACCTGACTCCCTCTCTGTTCAGCCCCTTGTTTCTCCCCAAATGCAGCTTTGCATTTAATGCAAAGCTGCCTATACACCTATATATACATATATCAATTATATACCCACCCTAGCCACACACCAAACACACACTAAACACACACACTCCCTCACGGTCTGGTGCCCCCTCACCTAGTGCACACATGCACTGTTAAATATATGTATATAGCCATACATATTCATGCACATATGTCACCCTACACATGTATACATACCACACATTCACATATGATACATACTTTCATCCCACATCTATACATATATATATATATACATTCCATACATACATATAATATTCCATACACATACATACATGGTACACATGCATACACCATGCATCTATATAATACACATGCTTCAGAAACTTACAATAACAATAATAATAATAATAGTAATAATAATAAATAATTAATAATAACCATGAAAATTTATATATTTTAAAAAAAAAAATTCGGGTTATTACAACCAATGACCACAAAGTGGTGGTCAAATTCATTCAAGAGAATATATTTTCTCGATTTGGTATGCCACGAGAGATTATTAGTGATGGAGGGTCTCATTTTTGTAATAGACCCTTTTCAATCTTGCTTCAAAAATATTCCATCACTCATAAAGTCGCCATACCTTACCATCCTCAGACTAATGGGCAAGTTGAAGTGTCGAATAGGGAGGTCAAGTCAATTCTAGAGAAAACGGTACGGCCCGATCGAAAAGATTGGTCTTTGCTTTTAAATGATGCTTTGTGGGCATATCGTACTGCTTACAAGACCCCTATTGGCATGTCTCCTTACCGATTGGTTTTCGGTAAAGCTTGCCATCTCCCGGTGGAGCCAGAGCATAAGGCCATGTGGGCCATTAAGAAATTCAACTTTGATATGCTTGTTGCCGGCTCTAATCGAAAGCTCCAACTCAATGAGTTAGAGGAGCTTAGGAATGATGCGTATGAGAGTTCCCGCATTTACAAGGCTAGGACTAAGGCGTTCTATGATTCTCACATTAATCGTAAGTCTTTTGAGCCCGGTCAAAAAGTGTGGTTGTTTAACTCTAAGTTACGATTGTTTGCTGGGAAGTTGCGGTCTAGATGGTATGGTCCATATAAGGTTGTTCAATCTTGGTCTCATGGTGCGGTAGAAATTCATAACCCTCGGAGTGGCCAAACTTTCAAACTTAATGGCCAAAGGTTGAAATTGTTTATTGAGGGTGTGGAGGAAGGGAGTTTGATTGAGAAGATTGGTCTTGAAGACCCAGTTTATATTGATTGATGTTTTTCTCCTCTTGCTGTGTCTGGCTGAAGACATTAAACTTAGCTCTTCTTTTGGGAGGAAACCCAATTTTATTTTATTTTATTTTTTGTTGTTTTTAATTGAGTTTTCTTTTTCTTTTTTTTTTTTTTGTAGGTGTTTAGTATTTATTTTATTCTTATTGTTTTTTTTTTTTTTTAAAAAAAAAGAGGGGTTTCTCTTTGGTCATTTTTGTTTTCTGGACTAAAAAGCTCGAGCAATTTCAGAAAAGCTGGAGCATTTTCTCATATATTTTTTTTCAAATGTTTCTGGTCCAGAAAGCTCGAGCACTCGCCAAAAAGCTCGAGCACTTTTTCGTCAAAAATTGGTTAAACATTCTGCCCCGAAAAGCTCGAGCACTCCAAGAAAAGCTCGAGCTCTTTTTCTTCCCTCAAAGCTCTTAAGGTTCTGTCCCAAAAAGCTTGAGCTTTTCTCAAAAAGCTTGAGCACTTTTAATTCAGTTTTTTTAAAAAAAAAAATCCAAAATTCAAAAATCAAAAAAAAAAAAAAAAAGGGGTTTCATTGCCTAGACATCTTGTTATGGTTGTTGCTTTTATGCACACTGATTCTATCCATTTATGAGCACTTGAGAAATTCACAGGTTGCTTTTAGTGAAGATAATTGTTACTTTGCTTCGATTATAACTCAGTTATACGCTCATTAAGATACATTTTTTTTATTGATTGTGGAGTATATTGTGTTCAAGTTGGGGGGCTGTTGAATTTTGTGGGTAGATTCACTGCAAACCCTCACGAGACTATAACTCGTCCACTAGGGTAACCTAAGGGTTTAAAGCCTTATTGCATATGGTAAATGCAATCGTGTATCTCACGAAAGAGGATTTAGTTAGCTGTATTTTGTCTCTTGTTTCCTTGGCTTTGCTCGAGGACTAGCAAAGTGTAAGTTGGGGGGTGTGATAACTGGCTAAAAAGTGCATATTTATTTTGTTAACCCTAGATATTTTTCTACTTTTATTATTTTAATTTCTCCAATCTATATGCATTTGCTAGTTAATTCTTATTTTATCTTTTTGCAGAGAAAGCTTGACAAAGTTGATGATTTAGTGGTGGATTTGGAGCAAAAGGAAAATATTGGGCTTTGAAGTGCGAAAAGAAGTGGAAAACAAGTGATTTTGGGTTAGAAGAGAGGCTTGGGCCATATGTTGGTGGACCAGGGCCTATTTTAGCATTATAGGCTCTATTTTGGAACACTTTAGACTCCCTTTTTAGGCCCCTAATGTCTAATTACGGGATTTTATTCTTTTTTCCTGAATTCTTATTTTGTGGGGGGCATTTTTGGAAATAGGGGGAATATTATTGGGAGCTAGGGTTTTGGAAAAAAGGAGGCCGTTTTTGGGGATCTGGACGAAAGAGAAGAGAAGAAGGAGACGACTCTATGGCTATGGTGGTCTCCTCTTCCAATATCATGGGCTAAGTTCTCTCGTTCCTAGGGTTTAGATGAAACCCTAGTCAAGTAATATTGCTTTCTTTGTATTTTATTTTTGGGTTAATTAGTCTTGGATGTTGATTGTATAACGTTGGGATTTTATTAAAGCATTGATCGTATTATTCAGTTTCACATAATCAATTTCTGTGATTTTGTTTATGTGGTTATACAATAGTAATATGTGTACATACATCAAAACCGTAGGACGAGTCATAACTCAGGGAAAACAAATTATGACTATGACCTTAGAATTAGCGTAGACAATTTGTGTTGACCAAAGATGATTCGTGCTTCGGGTTTTGGTGCGTGATTTTCTTGATGATTGTATTGAGGCTTGTAGCCAAAATACATCTTTTACATCCAAATTTAATGGCCCAAGAATTAATACAATTGAAGCTAGTTACAAGATTAGTGGTGGATTCAACACCCTAGGAATCCTCTTTTAATTCGATTCATTGTTAAGTCAGTTCAATATTTCTTTTCATTATAATTCTCATTTAATTTTAGAAAAAAAATCAACAACAATCAATCTTTGTTAATTTCAATTAAAATTAATCTAAACTTTAGTTTTTAAACAATTAACAGTCTCTGTGGGTTCGACCCTTACTTCTTTACTATACTAGTAGTTTAGTTTGGTAATTCGATTGATTTCCACGACAAATCAGAGGTAAGTGTAATTTGCCCTTATTTTTTATTTAATAGATTAGAATATTTTTAAGAAATTCTTCAAATTTTAATATTTTATTATTTTTATTTTTGTTATCATTATTAAGTTTTATTTTTGTTGGTATGAAAGATTGACAAATATTTTATTAAAATATTCATAAAATATTGATTTGTTGAGCTACCAAATAGCAATGTTTTAAAACCCGAATCGAACCGATTGGTTCAACCAATTGAACCGTCGACCGGTTCATAAAACGTTCCGGTAGTAAAAAAATATTAATTACTAATTTTTTTTTTATGAAAAACTGATTAACGGCTTGGCCAAATTTATTAATTTGTCTATGTTAATTTTATTTTTCTAAGAGTCCAGGTAGTGGATAAGTTGTCTTAAATAACGTGTCATAAATTAGAAAATTATGAATTTAATTTACAATGTTTACAACTCATCAAATTTTCAAATTATCTCATAAATAAAGAGTAAAATAATTTTATAAAATTAAAATAACACTTCCTTTGACCAAAATAAAAATTTGTTTTTTCAAATGCACGTCTGCGTTTGAATAAATAACTCATGCACTCACTAGGGTCCGTTTTGAAGAATTCCATATTAGAAAGAAATATTGAATAAATTCATCCTACAAAAATAAATATTGAATAAATTCATAATATATAACACAGTGTATAATATATATAGACATAATTTAAATAATATATAAAAAATAAATTATAGCAAAAACATATATAAATAATGTCAAGAATTACTTGGGGATTTCAAGAAATGTCAAGGATTATATATATATATATATATATATATATATATATATATTGTGAGAATTAAACCATTCTTTTCAAAGTACGGTCTCAAATATCATCAAAAGCAATAACGACAAATTTATAGGAAAATTAACAAACCACACCATTTTACTTTTGCATTCATGAGTTTTATTTGCTAACCAGTCATCCGCTAAATTAGTTTCTTAATACACATGCACCCCTAAAAATATTAAATATCTTTCAAGAACATCTTTTGTTTCTCAACATTACATTAATAATTAACTTTGAATTTTCTTCAATGTCCAACTTTTTACCATCCTGTTTATCAATCCATGACAATCCTTTTCGAAGAGCCAATGCTTCTACTTGAATAATCACCATTATACCAACTAGATAGAACCTAACAAATATCCTCCCATCATTTCTAAGAATTGCTCCAATCCACCCAGATGATTCTTTTTCTTATTAGACTCATCAAAATTCAACTAGATTGAACCTAACAAATATCCCCCCATCATTTCTAAGAATTGCTCCAAGAAACAGACTTTTCAAGCGTCGCTAAAAGTCCCATTCCTTGTAGTGCAATGTAATTCGGCCATTGAGTCACATCGAATCCAACCGCAATGCCACCGAGCTATGCCCTATGCTCCACCTAAATCTAAGTAGCCAACACCGAAAGGTCCATAGGGCTTGGGCAAGCCATGTCGTACCTAAGCTTGCTTGCCTAGGCACGCTGCTTTCATGCCTTGGAGTGGTGGGAAGGAAGACCCCCTATATATGTATTAGGAACAATTATCGATTCTACAGGAGTAGATACAATCCCTTGTAACACTGCAACTCAGTGGAAGAGACCAACTCCCCTATATATATGTATGCTAAAGTACAATTCATTGGCCTAATAGGAACAACCATGACCTCTTGCATATAAGGTCATCACCACCTTGCTTGCCTGACTTGGATCATGATTTAGTGTAAGATGCCACCAAGTATGTCAACGACGACTAAACTTACTTAGGATCTGCCAGTAGCAATATATATATATATATATATAAAAGATTAATTTTATTAAAATACTTGTACATAACTTAAGTACACAATAAGACAAAGATTCTTTATTTATACACAAAAATAGTTACATAATAATGAGTAATGTTTGATTGGACATGTGTATGTGCACATATTATGTATATATATTTACATAATTATGAGATTCCTATGAGAGTCATGATGATGAATTCCTTACCTATATATAAATATATGTGCACTAATGTCTGCATAAATACATATATCCTAATTTACAATTTCATAACAATGCTCTTCACACAACCATGGCACCTGTCACGGGGTAACTTTTTGCTTCTCAACAAAGACACCCCAGTGATGGCATTGCCTCTGCAACCAGCCCTCAAACTCACAAGGCAGCACACACACAGTAAACAAAGTAACACACACTCGTTTACAGGGAAAACACTCACAAACCTTTATATCAACAATAACAGATTACAAAGGAATACAATTCCGCCCAAAGGCTCTCTGCCTCAAATGCAACGCCTTGGTGTGTTTATATACACAAGGAGAATGGCGGTTGACACCCTCAACCGCCCAAGGGTTTACTGGACAAGTCTCAGCGCGCCACCTGTGGCATAGCAATTATCTGGAACTGCCCCTGCCTTGTTGTGCGCCCTTGAGGCTGACATCTGTGCGGTGCAGTTGAAACTGCTGCAAGCCACAACGCCTATGCCGCCCACTTGTTTGCAACTGCTACGCCAGCACATCAAGCACATGTATATATATATATATATATCCCACATGTCTGATATCGCCCAACTGCTGCGCCAGCACATCACGCACATGTATATATGTATATACCCACATGTCTGATTTACACAACTGCCTGTCCACGCGTAGAGCAAACCGCCTTGGTGCATAGTGGGCTGCACCCAAGCCATGCTCCCAACTGCTTGCATGCTGGGGTGTACCCATGCCGTGCTATCAGGTCATGTGCCCCGCACATGCCATGACATTCCTTCAGTCTACCTTTAGCTGCCATAGTCAGTTCCACTGTAGTTCAGCCTACCGAGCCATATTGAACCCAAACCATAATGCCACCGAGCCATGCCCTATGCTCTACCCCAATCCAACACCGATGGGTCCATACGACTTGGGCAAGCCATGCCGTGTCAAGGCTTGCCTAGACATGTTGCTCTCATGCCTTCAGATGGTGGGGAGGAAGACCCCCCCTATATATGTCTTAGGAACAATTGCCGGTTTGACAGAAACCACCATGACCTCTTGCATATAAGGTCTTCACCACCTTACTTGCTTGACTTGGATCATGATTTGGTGCAAGGTGCCACCAAGCATGTCCATGACGGCTAAGCTTACTTAAAGTCTGACAAGCCTTCCCCACCAAGAGAAACCAACGTCCTCGTTAGAAGAGACTCCAAGTACTGCTCGACCACCTTCTCAAATTGCCATAACATCGTGTCTTTCTCCTACGTTGCTTCTTCTGTCCCTTTTCCTTTCCACTTGACCTGGTAGTAAGTCCTTTTATTCTTCTTACTCATTCCCTTGATCCTGTGGTCCAGTATGGCCTCGGCCGTGTCTGTGTATTGCTTTCTGATAGTTGGAGGTGCCCGTGCCTGACTGGTTCTTGAAGAATCAGTTAAGTCCTCATTATACTTTTTCAGAAAGCTGACATGAAATACTGGATGCAACTTGAGTCGGCTGGGTAAGTCTAGCCTATACGCCAATCTCTCGATTCGCTTGGTGATAACAAAGGGCCCATCATATCGTTGAATAACCCCTTGTGTGTAGTTTTTCGGCTTATCTTCTTCCAGATTTGGGGGGTGAGTTTCAGCATCACACTATCCCCCAACTCAAACTCCACTAGTCTATGGCTCTCATCAGCCCACTTCTTCATCCTCTTCCCAGCCTTTACCAAACAATCTCTAGTTTCTTCAGTCCTCTCCTGCTGCAATCTAGCAAACTGATATGTTATAGGGCATCGGCCTTGGGACTTTTGTTTAGCAACTTTATGCGGTGTGAGAGGCTGCTGGCCCACTGCCAACTCGAAAGGGGTTTAACCCGTAGAAGAGCTCTACTATAAATTGTAGCAGAACTGTGCCACATCAAGCAAGTCAACCCAGTTCTGTTGATTTGCTGTCACATAATACCTCAAGTACTCCTCAAGCATTGCATTCACCCTTTCTATCTGTCCATCAGTCTATGGGTGATTGCTAGTTGAGAAGTTCAGCTTTGAACCCATCATCTCGAACAAAGCTGTCCAAAATCTTCCCGTGAATCGGGCATCTCTGTCGCTAACAATGTCTAGAGGCAACCCCCAATGTTTTACAATATGCTTGAAGAACAGTTATGCTGTGATCTCGGTAGAACAAACTTTAGGCGCTGGCACAAAGGTGGCATACTTCGAAAATCTGTCAACCATAACAAAAATTGAAGTAAAGTTGTTCACCTTTGCAACCCATTGATGAAGTCCATAGAAACACTCTCCTAAGGTCTGCTGGGAATTGGGAGTGGTTCTAAGGTTCCCGCTGTCTTCTTCCTTTTGGTTTTGTCTTGCTGGCACACCAAACAGGTTCACACAAATAGTTCAACATCAGCTTCCATTCGGGGCCAATAATAACTCTCAGACAATAAGGCAAGGGTCCGTTCCTGGCCTGGATGTCCTGCCCAAAGAGAATCATAAGACTCTTTCAGCAGCAACTGTTTGATGACCCCAGACTTAGGGACATACGATCTTCTTCCTTTGGCATAGAGGACACCTTCCTCTATCCAAAACCGTCTTGTGATACCATCCTGGACTTGCTTCAAGAGTAAGCTAGTCACAGGATCAGTTTCTGTCTGAATTCTGATCTTCTCCAACACATCTCCAGCAATGAGGCTTAGTGTTGCAATGTTCTCTTCCGCAATTGGCTTTCTACTGAGAGCATCTGCAACCTAATTTGCACTGCCTGGTTTGTACTGGATTGTATAGTGGAACTGCGCTATGAAATCTTGCCACCTTGCTTACTTCGGGGTCAGCTTCTTCATGGTTTGAAAGCAGCTAGTGGCCACATTATCCGTCAGAATGAGGAAATCCTTGCCCAGCAGATAGTGCCTCCAAGTATTGACACAGTGTACCACTGCTGTCATCTCCTTCTCGTGCACTGAATATCGTCTTTTAGTGTCACTCAACTTCCTACTTTCAAAAGCCATTAGATGCCCATCCTGCACTAGGACACCTCCAATAGCAAAATCAGAAGCATCAGTCTGCACTTCAAAAGGCAAATCAAAGTTAGGAAGTTTTAAAATAGGGTCACTAGTCACCGCTGCCTTCAATCGGTCAAATGCCTCCTGGCATTCATGAGTCCACTTCCATGTTTTGTCCTTCCGTAAGAGGTCTGTCAACATTACCACCTTGTTTGAATAGTTCTTGACAAACTTTCTGTAGTAGATGGCCAAGCCCAAGAAAGACTGCAGTTCTGTCACCTTAGTAGGCACCAGCCAGTCAAGAATGGTAGCAATTTTCTTCGGGTCCATCCAAACAGTAACCCCAGAAATAATATGACCAAGGAACATGATTTCCCTAGAAATAATATGACCAAGGAACATGATTTCCTTCTGGCCAAACTCGCACTTCTCGGGCTTCAGGTAGAGTTTTGCTTCCCTTAGCTTAGTCAATGTCAACCTTAAATGTTCAACATGTTCTTCTAAGATCTGATTAAAAACAACTATATCATCCAAATATATGACAATAAAGCGGCCAATGTATTCCCAGAATACATTATTCATCAAAGTACAGAAAGTTGCAAGAGCATTGGTTAGGCCGAATGGCATGACCAAGTACTCATAAGAGCCATACCTTGTAACAAAAGTTGTTTTAGACTCATCCCCCTTTGCAATTCTGACTTGATAATATCCAAATCGCAAGTCCATCTTGGTGAAGTATACAGCTTTCCCAAGTCTGTCAATCAACTCGTCAACTATAGGGACTGGATAGTTATTTCGGACTGTCATCTTGTTGAGGGCTCTGTAATCAGCACAGAGTCTAAGAGAACCATCTTTATTCTTCTGGAACAGAACAGGAGCACCATATGGCGCTTTGGAGGGCTGGATGAAACCAGCCTTCAATAGATCAGTGAGTTGCTTTCTCAACTAAGCAAGTTCAGAGGGAGCCATGCGGTAAGGGGCTTGAGCAAGGGGTTTAGCACCCGGAACCAGCTCAATCTGGTGGTCAATCTCCCTTCTTGGCAGTATTCTGGATAGAGGCTGATCTGGCTTCACGTCTTGGAACTCATCAAGCAATTTCTGTACAGGCTCAGGTATGGATTGCAGGTCTTCCTTTGTTTCTTCCTCAAACAGCATGGCCAAATAAGTCATTTGCCCCTTTCTGAGTCCGTCTTTGAGTTGCAGTGCTGATACCATCTCCACTGCACTTCTGGCCTTACTTAAAGAGACAAAATAGGGACTTGGCAAGTCTATCATGAAAAGACCCTTCATGTGAGGCATAATAGAAACCTTCACCTTTGTAAAGAAATCCAACCCAAGGATTACCTGAAAATCATCCAAGGGAACCACCATAAAGTTGCATTGGCCTTGCCGATCGCCAACTTTTAAAGGAACATCTTTAGCCATTCCACCAACTGGCTTCGCTTCTGAATTAACGGCTTTGATTCTGCTAGAATCACTAACCAGGGAAAGACTAAGCCACTATACTTCGCGATCAAAAATGAAGTTGTGGGTGGCTTTTGTGTTGATCATAGCATAGACAGCAACATTGTTCAGCAAGACCTGCACATACATCAATCCCTTTCCAGATGTTGGTTCCTCCTTCTTTTGAATTACATTCAACAGTTGGAGAGGGTTGACTCATGTGGGTTCCTCAGAACGATCAGAACTTGAGTCTTCTGCAACAAGAGCACTCAGCTTCTCCTTCTTGGGGTAGTTCATGGCACGGTGAGGGCCATCACAGATGAAGCAACCCTTTCCACTCTTGGATATGGAAGGTTTGTCTACGCTCCTTTCTGCTGAAGAAAATGAGGTAAATTTTTCATCCTTCTTCTTTTTGTTGAAACCCTTACCTTTCTGTTGCTCCTTTGACTTACTATTGCCATCCTTCTCTGCAGAATTTGACTGTGGGCGATAATCAACAAGAGCATCAGTGGCTGTCATTGCTGCAGGCAAGTCCTTCACACCTTGCCGCCGCAATTCTAACTGCGCCTATCCTTGCAGTCCAGCCATGAAATTGAATAGCTTATCTTTCTCGGATATATTTTTAATGTCAAGCATCAGGGACGAGAATTGCTTGACATAATCTTGAACAATACCCGTGTGTTTGAGTTTACGCAGAGCATCACATGCTTGCCAAGCCGTGTTGCTCGAAAGAAATTGCTTCTTTATTTCATGGACTAAAGCATCCCAGGTTGTGATCTGTGGACGTGAATTGTCCTTAGATCGTGTGCGCCACCATAATTTTGCATCTCCAGCGAGATACATGCTTGTGAGATCCACCTTCTCTGCATCCGGGGTCCAGACTGCTTTGAAATAGTGACTCATATCCCACAAAAAGTTTTCCAACTCCTTTGCACTGCGTGCACCGAAGAAGGGTTTTGGGTCAGGAACCTTGGCCTTCTACGAACTCTCGTGCACCACTGGACTCGTCTAATGCAAGACCCGCTTCATGAAAGACACCTCCTCTTTGAGGGAACTAACTCTCTCTTTCAAGGCTTCGGCCAGAGAACTGACATCCCCAAAAAGATCATTTATCTTGCTATTTGATTCAAGATAATGTTCATCTTCGGTTTGTCGGAGTTGCTCTTATGTTCTCTGGGTATTCTGTACCTCTTAGGACAGCCTATCGATCTGCACCGAGAGGGGCATTGCATCATCCGAAGGAGCACCAACAAAGTCCTCCAACCTTGTCACCCGTTCACGTAACTCTATGTTACCACCACCAGCCATGGATTCTGATCAAAACCTGGCTCTGATACCAACTGTCACAGGGTAACTTTTTGCTTCTCAACAAAGACACCCCAGTGATGGCGTTGCCTCTGCAACCAGCCCTCAAACTCACCAGGCAACACACACACAATAAACAAAGTAACACACACTCGTTTACAGGGAAAACACTCCCAAACCTTTATATCAACAATAACAGATTACAAAGGAATACAATTCTGCCCAAAGGCTCTCTGCCTCAAATGCAACGCCTTGGTGTGTTTATATACACAAGGAGAACGGCGGTTGACACCCTCAACCGCCCAAGGGTTTGCTGGACAAGTCTCAACACGCCACCTGTGGCATAGCAGTTATCTGGAACTGCCCCTGCCTTGCTGTGTGCCCCCGAGGCTGACATCTGTGAGGTGCAGTTGAAACTACTGCAGGCCACAACGCCCATGCCGCCCACTTGCTTGCAACTGCTACGCCAACACATCAAGCACATGTATATATATATATATATATATATCCCACATGTCTGATATCGCCTAACTACTGCGTCGGCACATCACGTACATGTATATATGTATATACCCACATGTCTGATTTGCACAACTGCCTGTCCACGCGTAGAGCAAACCGCCTTGGTGCATGGTGGGCTACACCCAAGCCATGCGCCTAACTGCTTGCATGCTGGGGTGCACCCATGCCGTGCTATCAGGTCATGTGCCCCGCACATGCCATGACATTCCTTCAGTCGACCTTCAGCTACCATAGTCAATCCCACTGTAGTTCAGCCCACCGAGCCATATTGAACCCAAATTGTAATGCCACCGAGCCATGCCCTATGCTCTACCCCAATCCAACACCGACGGGTCCATTGGGCTTGGGCAAGCCATGCCGTGCCAAGGCTTGCCTAGACATGCTGCTCTCATGCCTTCGGGTGGTGGGGAGGAAGAACCCCCCTATATATTTCTTAGGAACAATTGCCGGTCTGACAGGAACCACCATGACCTCTTGCATATAAGTTCTTCACCACCTTGCTTGCCTGACTTGGATCATGACTTGGTACAAGGTGCCACCAAGCATATCCATGACGACTAAGCTTACTTAGGGTCTGACAGCACCGTACCCCAAGTCTAATGTAATTATATTTTCATTTCACAAAAACACTTGTATATAAAAAATAAAAAAGAACTCTCCATACTACACTACAAACCTAAGCCAACTTTATCCAATCACTTCAGTGGACACTCTCACAACACTATATTAAACTTTGACCATAGGCACACTCGATGCTTATTCTTGGGACCCCATTATACTTTTTTTCTTAATTTCATTCCATATAAATTTGAATGGATGTTACATCATGCATTTGTATTTGTAGAGACAACATGATCCCCTTCTACACTTCGTAAGGTATGTCAAACTTTACAATCACAAATTTTAAAAATAATATTTTAATACTCATATCTCTTTGTTTGTCTAATGCACATCTGTGAAAAAATGGAAAAGAGATAGAGTGTGACCATTAAAACATTGTTGCAAACTTAACTATGGTGTGAGACAATTGAGAGAAAACTGTAGGGAAAGAGGGCGAGGTTTCTAGTGAGAGAAAGAGTCTGTGTTGACTCAACCTTCACAGCATCTCATCCTTGCAGATGCGCCATCCATCAAATCCTATCATATGAAAAAGAAATAATGAAGCAAGTTACGATCTATTTCACTAAGAAATGAGAAAAAGACACGACAATAATTATTGTTACCGTTTAGTTTGAAGGCCTCCTCTGCAATCTTGCCGCGCTGAATGCTATCATCACATAAACCTTGTCCTTCACATCGTTCATGAACCGGAAATAAGCATCTCTCCATGAAATATCAAACAATAAAGTGCTGCATACTAACCAAAAACCTGCACTGTACCCAAAACCCACAGTGAGGTAGAACAATGGGGTTTCAAGTTGATATGCCTCTTCTTCAACGTTTTGGTGTTGAAAGTTGCCAGTAATTGGTTCGCAGTTATTTGGAAGTGGGCGACCACAGAGTTCAGGATTACCCATATATGCCGAAGCAGGGAAGCTTTGTAACTGAGTGCCTGGCGGAATTGGTCCTTCTAAATGATTGTTTGAAACGCTGAAGGAAGACAAGAAATGGAGACTTCCCAGTGATGTTGGGATCTCGCCAGACAGATGGTTGCTAGAGAGGTTCAACTTTTCCAAGTTGGTTAGTTTTGATATTTGGTCTGGAATGTGGCCAGAGAAGTTGTTATAACTGAGATCCAGCACATGAAGAAACTGCAACTGCCCTATTTCTACAGGGATTCTACCACTGAGGCTGTTGTTTGACAAGATTATTGATGGTGGTATGCTGGACAGACGTTTGTACATCAGAAAGGTAGCATTGGTGGGCTGAGTAAAAATTGGCAACTCTAAATAAGTTCGGTCCACTTGAGCAGCAGCATGTTCTGATGTCAAAGCTGGCAGTTTGCTAAGTTCTTGTGGAAATTCTCCTGAAAGCTGGTTATGGGACAGGTCAATGTAGAAAAGACCTGGGAGACTCCACAACCAACCAGGAACTGGGCCTGTGAGTTGATTAACAGACACATCCAAATATTCAAGCTTCCTGAGCTTAGCTAACCAAGGTGGGACTTCACCAGTGAGATGACAATTTCTTAAACCCAGAACCTCGAGACTTTTGAATCCATCCAAAGCTACTATGGTGTCATCATCTGGCATTGTCTCTCCTATAAAGTTCATGGAGAGGAAGAGGAACTTGAGGCTTTTGCAAACATTCAGAATCCTGATAGCCCCTGTAATATTAGTTAGCCTATTGGCGCTAAGCGAGAGAAAAGACAGAGATTGCAGCGCAAGAATCTGAGGCAGAATCTGGCCCTCAAGCTTGTTACCTGCGAATCTAATTGCAGCCAAGGACTTGCAAGAGTAAAGGGTTTCTGGCAAGTTACCTGAGAAATTATTGTATCCAAAATCAAGAGTCCTAAGTCGTTGGAGTTTAGAGAAGTTAAGGGCAGAAATGTCTCCTTCCAGGAAGTTGTCACGTAAATTGAGCACTATGAGATTAGTGCAGCTCATTATAGATGGTGGCAGAGAACCACTAAGATTGTTATTTTCAAGAAGCAGTTTTTCCATGTTTGAGAGCTTCCCAATATCCTGAGGGAGCTCACCGCTGATCAATTCATTATAGGAGAGCTCAAGAATGGTGAGGTTGGAGAGGTGAACAATACTATTGTCGATAGGACCCATTAAGTGATTGGAAGGTAACGAGATTTCTCGCAGTGCTGTTGCATTGTAAATATCGTGTGGAAGCGGTCCTGATAGAAGATTGAATCCTCCTCGGAACACCTCCAATTTGGAATATCCCCCTAGTCCATTTGGAATTTGGCCACTGAAGTGATTGCTTGATAAATCCATTATTTGGATGGACAATGACAAAGATAAGGGAAATTCCCCAGACAAACTATTGAAACTGAGATCAAGGACTTGGAGGGAATTCAAGGATGAAAACAATCCAGTGGGAAGAGGACCCGAGAGCCAATTGTGAGAGAGATTGAGGTGAGAGAGATGTGTAAGATTCCGAAGAAAGGGAGAGAGACTTCCGGTAAGACTTCTTGACGGTAGGAGAAGATGGGTGACCCGACCATTGTCATCACAATCAATCCCTTCCCAAAGGCAACAATTAATGGAAGACCAGTTTAGAGAGAGAGACATGTTAAGAGAGAAAGACACGAGAGAGTGACGATCGAGTTGGTTGCAAGCGTAGTAAGGAGAGGTAAAGCAAAAGAATAGAAGGTAAAGAAAGCTCCAAGTCCAAGGCATGGTCTGGAAATGAATCCTCCGAAGCATGGCTATTAGTTCATGTTGAAGATCATATTTCCCACAGGTCTCTTAAATCTAAACGAAGAAGAAGACATGCAAATGCAGGGAGGTCAAGTCATTAATGAAGGAATCCAATGGTCCAGCACTATACACATTACGAACCTGATTTGACACTCTAAAACTAATGTGCAATTTCACTTCTCCTTTTCTCATATGATGGGATTAGGAGTGGAACAAAGCCAAACGGGCAGGCTGGGCAGGCGTGACTAAGAGACCGGTTAGGTCAGGTCAAGTTTAGAGAATAAGATGTTAGTTCGATTCTAAATTCTAATTCTCAATACGAATTTTGTAAGTCTACGGATCAAAAAATAAATTTATTATAAAATTATAATTAAGTCATAGATAGTTATATTAATAAATAATTAACACACAAAATATTAATGTATTATAAATTAAAAACTATAAAAGTTAGAATTAATGAATGAATTTTTTTTTTATTGTTGTACAATTGACAAATAATTTAATAGTTTGAGTGTAAAGTTTAAAGACAAATATTTAATATGTAGGAGGAGCTAATATTCTTTAATATTTATATGTATGGTAATAACGTGAAATTTGAATTGAGATGTAAATAATGAACATGTGAAGTAAAAGGTAAGAAAATTAAATAGATATGGATTATCAAGTTGAAAGTAAATTAAATAATAATAAATAATGAGAATCATTTAAATTAGAAACTAGGGAATAAATATTTTATACTTTAAAGGATTGAGTTTATGATTTTTAAGTGTTCGGGCTTGTGCGAGCCAAGCTTCGGGCCGAACCTCAAGCCAAAAATCAAGTTCAAGCCCAAAATGGAGATATTCCGGACTAAGACCGGGCCGGACATGGCCGGGCTTGACTTCCGGCTAAGCTGAACTAGACCCGCAAAAAAATCAAACTAAACGGACCGAACCACAGGCCTTCAGGCCTTTTTTATATCTCTAGATGGGCTAATGTTTTACTGAGTATATGAGACAAGTAATGAGAGACGCCACCCATATAAGTGTAAGGATTGCAGTAGGTAGTGTTTTAATGACGCACCTCTTGAGCCATGGATCTCCTAATATCTGGGAAAAGAAGATGAAATGCAAAAAGGAGACAGTGTAGTCCATTACGTGAAGGTCACGAATTTATGCTGGTAGATTACTCAATTGTTTTAAAAATTTAAATTATGAATTAACAATTGCATATCACGCTATTTTAACGATTGAATTAATGATGAGAGAGAATTAAAATTAAATTCTCTTAGTTTAAGATTCTCGTAACATTTTAGAATATCAATTATACTAAAAATTTTAACTGTTAAAGAATAAATAAACAAAATATATAAAGTAGTTTTCACAGAGGAAATAAATGAATTGTTAGTCTTTTCATTTTTAATGAAACAGAGGACTTTGATTTGTGAAATAGAAAAATAAAAAATTATTCTTTTTATTATTATAAAATTATTATATTTTTTTAATTGCGAGACAAGTGGATGTGTCTCTACTTTTATGGAGACAACCCCGATCGGGGACGAACGGATTGCATGTAACCAAAAACTTGTTACACGTTGCTCATTGCTAGACAACGTGGACAATGGTCCGAGCTGCCTGTTGAAGCCTTGAAAGTCAGCATTATCAAGCTAGCGCACGTCTCTTTAATAACGCCGTAGCGGGAGGGTTATGATGATAGTGAAAGCCATTTCCATCTGCATGAATCATTCTTGGTGGTGAGTCGTGTGTTTGTTTTTATTTTTGGCATGGATAGACTGTAGAAACTCTAGAATTTATTGTAAGATAGAGATCATTGTAAGACATTAAATTGGCTGTTATGATTGAAAATTCAATTTCTAGAAAGTGTAAATATTCCAAACAGACTTACTTGTAAGAGCTTATTTTCCACAACACTTTTAATAAAAGCATAAATCAGAGTAATGTTAGGTATTGAAAGAATTGGTTTTCCTCTCTTTTATTGATTCACCCGTAGGTAATATATATACAATATTACAAACTAAAATCTGGCTACAGTTATGCGTACAAGCTATAAATATGGCTATAATATGGCAATTATACCATTGACCAAATCAGAATATACATATTCTAAAAATAGAAGATTAGATATTCTAGTATAATCTTAATACCCCCCCTCAAGTTGGAGCATGGAGATCACAAATGCCCAACTTGCCAAGTAGATACAGAAACTTGTGCTTGCCAAGAGCCTTGGTGAAGATGTCGACAAGCTGATCATCTGTAGACACATGATACGTAGAAATAATACCGTCACGAATGGCATCACGCACATAATGACAATCAACTTCAATATGCTTGGTACGCTCATGGAAGACAGGATTTTGAGCAATGTAGAGTGCCGACTGACTATCGCAGTACAAGCGCATGGCTGGCGAATGTGTGACACCCAAACTCACAAGCAAAGCTTTGAGCCATTTCAACTCGGAAGTGACGGCAGCCATGGAACGATACTCGGCTTCAGCAGAAGACCGGGACACCGTATGTTGTTTCTTGGTCTTCCAAGAAATCGGAGAAGATCCAAGAAATACTATCCAACCAGTAAGAGACCGTCTAGTCAAAGTACACGTAGCCCAATCTGAATCGCACCAACCTGTCAGAGATAACGCACAATCAGTGTGAAGAAGAATGCCTTGACCCGGACACCCTTTTAAGTAGCGAACCGTACGAAGCGCCGCATCCCAATGGCCCTGACGAGGGTGTTGCATAAACTGAGCCAAGATATGCACTGTATAAACCAAGTCAGGACGGGTGGAGGTTAAGTAAATGAGACGACCCATAAGTCGTCTATACCTTTTAGGATCGGCGAGCAAAAGGCCTTTGGTGAGAGCCAATGTGTGATTCTGCTCCATGGGAAAGCCAACGGGACAAGACCCCAATAAGCCAGTTTCAGCAATAATATCAAGAGTGTATTTTCGTTGACACAAGAAGATGCCCTCTGAATTACGAGCAACCTCAATACCAAGAAAATACTTCAAGGCACCCAAATCTTTCATATGGAAACACTCGTGCAAATAGGCTTTGAAATGGTCAACAGCGGAAGCATCATTACCAGAAATAATGAGATCATCAACATACACAAGAACATTAAGTTGTACCAATCCCTGATGTAGAGTAAACAGAGAATAATCTGAATAAGACTGAAGGAAACCATAAGTCTTCAAAGAAGCAACTAACTTAGCATACCAACACCGCGGAGCCTGTCGTAGACCATACAAAGACTTCTTGAGATGACACACTAAACCAGGAGTGCGAACGTTGAAGCCAGCAGGAAGTTTCATGTAAACTTCTTCATCAAGATCACCATGAAGAAACGCATTATGAACATCCATCTGATGCAAAACCCAATTCTTGACCGCTGCAACTGCTAAGAAGGCACGAACAGTGACCATTTTCGCAACTGGAGCAAAAGTTTCATTATAATCAACCCCCTCAACTTGATGATTGCCAAAAATAACCAGACGAGCCTTAAGACGCTCTACTTGCCCATCCGCATGATATTTGATTTTGTATACTCATTTAGAACCAAGAGCCTTTTTATGAGGAGGTAAAACTGCCATTTCCCAGGTGCCATTAGCTTCTAAAGCAGCAATTTCTGTCTACATAGCCTCGTGCCAACCTTCATCTTGCATAGCTTCTTTAAAAGAACGAGGCTCAATGCCTTCAGTGATCGCTGCAAGAAAAACGCGGTGTCGTGGAGAAAACTTATTACAATTCACATAATGTGCTATAGGATAAGGAGTACCTGAGGAGCTAGTAGAAAACGATGAACACTCAGATGGACTCGAAGATTGTACAGTGTGAGTAACAAAGTCATGAAGAAGAACGGAGGGACGCTTATCCCGCAACCCGCGCCCTAAGTCATCGGCAAAGTCAGGAGGAGACAGAAGTGCAGGGGGCACATGAGGCGATGTGGGATTCAGCACAATGTCAGTCCCAATCGCAGGGGCTACATGATCATCAACCAAAGCAGACTCCAAGTCTTCCAAACAATCAACATCAATCCCCACATTAGAATCAGGTGGCGACGAGGAATAAGCTGGCACTTGAAAAGTAAAAACAGTCTTGTAAGGAAATTCATTTTCATGAAACTTTACATCTCTGGAAACAAAGATGTCACCTGTCTGAAGGTCATATAATTTCCACCCTTTCTTCCCATGTGGATAACCAATAAAGACACACTTCCTACTTCGAGGAGCAAATTTATTACCTTTGGCCTTTTGATTATGGGCAAAAGCTAAACAACCAAAAACCCTAAGGTCATCAAACTCAGGTGCCTGGCCAAAGAGAATTTCAAAGAGAGTTTTATTGTGGAGCAAACCAGAAGGAGTTCTGTTAATGAGATACACTGCACCAAGCACACATTCTCCCCAAAAAGTGATAGGAAGATTGCCTTGAAACATCAAAGCACGACCCACATTAAGAATATGTTGATGTTTTTATTCCACACGACCATTTTGTTGAGGAGTCCCAACACAAGAGGTTTGAAAAATAATGCCATGTGTATCAAAATAATCCAACATACATTTAAACTCCGTACCATTATCACTCCGTACTAATTTGACATGTGTTTCAAACTGGCGGGCAATCAGAGCAAAAAATGAACAAAAAACTTGATAAACTTGTGTTTTTGAACGTAATAAATAAACCCATACAGCTCTTGAAAAATCATCCACCAAAGTCAAAAAATAATGTGCTCCACACGAAGAGGGTATCTTATTTGAGCCCCATAAATCACAATAAATAAGTTCAAAGATTCGACTAGCGTTACTATCACTAACAGGAAAACTATCACGTTTTTGCTTTGCTTGAGGACAAACTTCACATGCTTTATTTAATTTCTTTCTAGAAGTACTGGAAGAAATAGCCGGAACTAACTTGACGACTCTATCTGACGGATGCCCCAGACGACGATGCCACAACTCAAAATCTGAAATCTCTGGAACCGTTACCGCACACACTGTAGGAATCCGTCGAAAATAATAGAGTCCATCCTTACATTCACCGGCTCCAATCAGACTCCCCGAGCGTAGGTCCTGTATAGCACATAATGAATCAGTGAATTGTAAAAGACATTTAGAATCATCAATTAATTGTGACACCAAGATTAAGTTGCAATGTAACTGTGGTACAAATAAAACATGTTCAAGTATCAACCCATCAGTCAACAAAACACGGCCTGCCTTAGTAGCAATTGCATATGCGCCGTTAAGTAACCCAACTGAACATTGCGAAATATGATGAGTGTCCGTCAAACATGATTCAGTGCCTGTAACATGGTGAGAGGCACCAGTATCAATAATCCAGGAAAAAGAAGAGAACTCACCCATCATCTAATCATGCTGGCTGTCACGCCCCGAATTCCAGCGAACCCGAGGCGTGAGTAACGAGACAAAAAGAAATAAAATAATAAAGGAATAAAAGATAATTAAGGACGATCTCATACAGTCTACATGCTGTTTTGATACATACATA
Source organism: Nyssa sinensis (assembly GCA_008638375.1). Lineage (NCBI taxonomy): Eukaryota > Viridiplantae > Streptophyta > Magnoliopsida > Cornales > Nyssaceae > Nyssa > Nyssa sinensis. The sequence goes on from CM018031.1 coordinate 32,401,067, forward strand.
AGGTCTGGTCCATTTGTTCACAACATACAAAATAAAATACAGTCTCGGGCTTATGCCCTTACAAAATATCAAAAGCGCCCCTTGGGCCCAACATAATCCCCAATCAGACCGTCTCTATGTCTCGTACAACTGGGACATCATCTGAAATGTTTTCCCCGCTAAAAGGGTCAGCTCAACATGCTGGTACAATATAATGCTAATGCAAGAAATAAAACTAAGGGCGTGGCATGTGCAAGTGTACAGTTATTTCTATATGGCATTCAATATCATGATAACAGTACATGAACAGTATACAGTATATGAGCAGTATGCGTGACACACCCATTCAACTCTATGCCCACTCATGTCTCATGATACGACCCTTCCCCGCTGGCATGAGTACCGCCGACTATGTCTCGCTTCACGGTCCGGAACCCGTCAGGCTTGCGAGTACCTAATGGCTGATTTTGGGTTTTTCACCACAGGATCTGCACCCTCATAATGCAAAGCACCAAGTGCTCAACTCACGCCATGCACAAGGAATCACGCTATGCCAAGATGCTTTGATTCGTTCATGCCACAATATAATCTCAATGATGAATCTCATTCATACATAAAGCATGCTTTCAAATACATATCTCATAATGTCAACAATTCTCAAAGCATATAATTCACACACTTCACTAACACATGCGATATACATACAATCATTATTCATGTCATCACCCAACTTACAACAAGATAGCATGAAGCACATAAGTATGTGAACAATCAAGCAAACACGTGAACAATCAAGGCAGCAGAACAAGTATTCCTAATCTTAATTCTATTTCTTCATTAGCACAATATATCGTACCTGATAATCGATCTCAAACAGGGAAAGTGTACTCGTAGTATAGTGGAATCACTGTAAGAACACCGAAGGTCAGGTCACCTTCTCTTGCCTTTCCGTGTCCCTAAAATCATAACATGAGACTCAGTTCAATTGTCATTTGAATTATGCTATTCATCAAATTTTATGTCTTTATCTTATAAGCTTCTATTTTGCTAAATTAAACTCTCCTATTGAATCCGGGACGTTGAAGAAAATAAGTTTAGGTTTTCGTAGAACTGAATTCGGACATCTGGGTTCAAAAGGGCAAAACAGTCATTTTACACTTTTCACGGGTCCTTACACTTTGAGACTTCTTTCCACAAATCGGACTCCACGGTTGAGTCCGAAATGCTCGAAATAATAAAGTTCCACTATTTGTTTACCTAATTCGGAGTTCGTTTGACTGTACTTCAATTCAGGGGCATTTTGGTAATTTTATATGTTGCTACGTGTCTTTTATTTTTTGGGACCCCGTCTCGTAAAATGGACCTCACCATTGGCTTCAGAATGGTCGAGATAGTCAAAATACACTAATGACTCGTCCCGTTTGGACTTCGGGATATTTTTGAATATTTAATTAATTAAATTAATTAATTAATTAATTAATTAATTAATTTAATTAATATTTTATTCTGGTGGGCCTAACTGTAATTTCTCCAAAGTTCAGGAGTTAAAATGTAATTTCTGAAAGTTCAGGGTCAAGTTTGTAATTTTTAAAAGTCTAGGGGCAATTCTGTAATTTCGAAAAACCCTTATTCTCAATTTGGATAGCCAAACAGTGGCTAATACAAAACAGGGATAAGATATCCCTGTTCCCATTTAATTCTAATTTCTAATTTCTTATCCTTGTAGCCAAACAGACCTATTGGGTTTTTAATTTAAAACAGGGGAGCGACACGTGGCAGGGGCGAACCGGCCCAAGCCCAACCCGACCCGAACCGACCCGACCCAAGCCCGGATCAGCCCTCCTTCATCCCCGATTTTCCGGCGATGGGCCAGTAGGGTTCCGGCGCCGGCGACATTTTTCCGGTGAGATTTCATCAACTTTTTAATACAGTTTTCTTCGATTTTTTTTCTAGGGGATTACGTATCTAGAGTTTGTTTTCCCTTTCATCAATCAGAACCCTTCGAAATGACTAGAACCGTAGCTCCAGCCACCCCAAACCCAGATTCCGGCGAGCTTCATTTCTTAGTGTTTTTCTCACTGTTTTACTCCATTTTCTTTCCTAAAGATTTCCTGCATCTATGAGAGTTAGATCTAGGCCATTAGATTAAGTTTTGAGGCAAGAAAAACGCACCAACCCGATTATCCTGCCCGACCTGCAACTCCCTCTTCCTCTCTCATTTCTCAACCATTTTGGTTGATTCTTGTCCCTAAATTCTCCATATTTCATACTCTTTCTAACCCTATACGCAAAATAAATTAATCATGCTAAAAAGAATTCAGAACAGAAGGTGGCTCACCTTGGTTTTTGGTTTCTCTCTCTAACCGACCTCCCCTTCTCTCTCCTGCTTCACCTCGGGTTCAAGCTCCTTGCTCTCCCTCTGTCTCTCAGTTTCTCTTCCTTTTCTTCCTCTCTTTACTCTTCACGATCTTCACTTTCTCTCTCTATATTTCTCTCTTTCTCTCTCTAACCCTCACGACAGATCTGCTCCTCCCCACTCTCTTCACTCACGTATACATACACAGAATCCCACTCATGCACCCACCTAACCCTTACACACCCACTGCCACACACAACCTCAAGTCATGATCTTTTGAGTGTGCAACACTCAATACACACACACACACACGGCACCCACATCACACATAGTGCACTGTGCACTGATATATGTATATATGTATATATATACATAAATATATATATATATATATATTCTCCAAATTTCAGATTTTTAAATATGTATATATATTATATATGAATGCATATATATCATACACACATGTAATTATACACACATAATACACACATTACATTCATGTCATAACAATAACATTAATAACAATAATGATAATAATAATAATAACAATAATAATTCTAATAATAAAATAAATAACCACGAAAATTTTATATATATAAAAAAAAAATTTTGGGTTATTACATCCTTCCCTCTTTACAGAAATTTCGTCCCGAAATTTAAAATAACATAAAACAAAAGAAGGTACATCACTGATCAAACAACTCGGGATACCTAGCACGCACCTCGGCCTCACGCTCCCAGGTAGCCTCCTCAACCCCGTGATGGTTCCAACGAACCTTGACTAAAGGGATGGTCCTGCCTCGCAAAACCTGGTCCCTCGAGTCCAATATCTCCACGGGTCTCTGGTCATAGGAAGCGTCCCCCTCTAACTGAAAATCTACCCAGTCAAGTACATGTGAGGGGTCGGGATGGTACTTCCTCAACATAGATACATGGAAGACGTCGTGAACTCCAGATAGCTGCGGTGGCAAGGCCAGCTTATAAGCCACCTCACCAACTCTCCCAAGAATCTCAAAGGGGCCTATAAATCGTGGCAACAGCTTCCCACCGCGCCCAAATCTCCTCAAACCTCGTCTGGGAGATACCTTGAGGAACACATGGTCCTCCACCTCAAATGCCAAGGGCCGCCGCCTCCTATCTGCATAACTCCTCTGGCGACTCTGGGCTGTCAATAAGCGCTGCCTGATCACCTGTATCTTGTCCGTGGTCTCACGGACTATATCGGGCCCCAAGGCAACTGTCTCTCCCACCTCAGTCCAACATACCGGGGAACGGCACGGCCTACCATACAACGCCTCAAATGGTGCCATCTCAATACTGGACTGATAGCTGTTGTTGTAGGCAAACTCGACCAAGGCAAGGTGATCCTCCCAGCTACCCCTAAAATCCATGACACAGGCCCTAAGCATGTCCTCAAGGATCTGAATGGTACGCTCTGACTGGCCGTCGGTCTGGGGGTGAAAGGCAGTACTAAACTAGAGCTGTGTCCCTAAGGCTGTCTGGAGACTCTGCCAAAATCGGGCAGTGAAACGTGGGTCTCTATCTGAAACAATGGATACCGGCACCCCATGTAGTCGCACAATCTCTCGAATATACAATCTACTGAGGGCATCTGATGAATCAGTCACTCTGATCGACAAAAAGTGAGCAGACTTCGTCAGTCTGTCCACGATAACCCAAACTGCATCATGGCCCCTCGGTGACCTCGGAAGACCCATCACGAAATCCATAATAACGTGCTCCCACTTCCACTCGGCCACTGGCAATGGCTGCAACAACCCTCCAGGGCTCTGGTGCTCAACCTTCACCTGCTGGCACGTGAGACATCTCGACACGAACTGCGCCACATCTCTCTTCATCCTCGCCCACCAATACTGACGGCGCAAATCGTGATACATCTTAGTGCCTCCTGGGTGCACTGCCAGACGTGAGTGGTGGAAATCCCTAAGGACATCAGCCCTGAGAGACTCTGGGACAAAAACTCTACCCAAATACCTCAGACTAAGGTCAGAATGTACCATCCATCCCGCCAATCCCTCAGGACTAGTAATCCGTACTCTGATCTGATCTGCCTCAACATCCACTAGCTGCGCCTCTATCACTCTAGTCAAAAGGGTGGGCTGTGCACACAAGCTGAACAGAGTGGCCTGTCCCTCAAACTCAGCAATATCTAGATCAAACTCGCCAATATCCCCCATCATCTCCCACTCCCTGATGGAAGTACTGGCAATAGTACCTCTCGACCTCCTGCTGAGTGCGTCTGCCACCACATTGGCCCTCCCTGGGTGGTACTGAAGGTCAAAATCATAATCCTCCATGTACTCCATCCACCTCCTCTGCCTCAGATTCAGGTCCTTCTGTGTGAAGATATACCTGAGGCTCTTGTGGTCAGAGAATACCTCGAATCTCTCCCCGTATAAGTAGTGTCGCCAACTCTTCAGTGCAAAGATGACGGCAGCTAACTCCAAGTCATGTGTGGGGTAGTTCCGCTCATGGTTCTTCAACTGGCGAGAACCATAGGCTACCACTCTACCATCCTGCATCAATACACAACCTAATCCCTCTCGGGAAGCATCACAGTACACAACATAGCCCACTCCCTTCTCAGGTATGATCAAAACAGGCGCTGAAGTCAATCTCCTCTTCAGCTCCTGAAAAGACTGCTCACAGTCATCTGCCCATAAGAATCTGATGCCCTTGCGCGTCAGACGATTCATCAGTGCGGCAAGATGGAAGAAACCCTCCACAAATCGTCGGTAGCATCCGGCTAACCCCAGAAAACTCCGAATCTCAAATACACTGCTCGGTCTCTCCCAGCTTATGACAGCCTCAATCTTGGAGGGATCCACAGATACCCCTCCACTGGATATGTCACGCCCCGAATTCCAGCGAACCCGAGGCGCGAGTAACGAGACAAAAGAAAATAAAATAATAAAGGAATAAAAGATAATTAAGGACGATTACATACATTCTACATACTGTTCGGATAAATACATAAGGTCTAGTCCATCTATTCACAACATACAAAATAAAATACAGTCTCGGGCTTATGCCCTTACACAATATCAAAAGCGCCCCTTGGGCCTAACATAATCCCTAATCAGATCATCTCCTCGTCTCGTACAGCTGGGACATCATCTGAAATGTTTGCCCCAATAAAGGGGTCAGCTCAACATGCTGGTACAATATAATGCTAATGCAAGAAACAAAACTAAGGTCGTGGCATGTGCAAGTGTACAGTCATTTCTATATGGCATTCGATATCATGATGGCAGCATATAAACAATATGCAGTATATGAACTGTATGCGTGACACACTCATGCAACTCTATGCCACCCATGTCTCATGATACGGTCATTCTCCGCTGGCATGAGTACCGCCGCGTATGTCTCGCTTCACGGTCCGGAATCCGTCAGGCAGGCAAGTACCTATTGGCCGATTTTGGGTTTTTCACCACAGGATCTGCACCCTCATAATGCAAAGCACCAAGTGCTTACCCACGCCATGTCCAAAGAATTACACTATGCCAATATGCTCTGATCTCATCATGTCACAATGCAATCTCAATGATGCATCTCATTCATACATAAAGCATGCCTTCAAGTACACAATTCATAATATCAACAGTTCTTTAAAGCATATAATTCACACACTACACTAACACATGCAATATACCCATAATCATCATACAACTTAACAAGACAGCACGTAGCACATAAGCATGTGAACACTCAAGCAAACATGTGAACAATCAATGCAGCAAAGCAAGTATTCCTAATCTCAATTCTATTTCTTACTTAGCACAATATATCGTACCTGATAATCGATCTCAACTCAAGAAGGTGTACTCGAAGTATGGTAGAATCACAGTGAGAATGCCGAAGGTCAGATCACCTTCTCCTTGCCCTCTCGTGTTCCTAAAATCATAACATGAGATTCAGTTCATTGTTATTTGAATTATGCTATTCATCAAATTTTATGTCTTTAATTCATAAGTTTCTATTTTGCTAAATTAGACTCTACCATTGGTTTTAGAACGTTTAAGAAAAGAAGTCTAGGTTCTCGTAGAACTCAATTCGGACACCAGGGTTGAAAAGGGCAAAACAGTCATTTTGCACTTTACACGTGTCCTTACATTTCGTGACCTCTTTTCACAAATCGGACTCCACGGTTGAGTCCGGAAGGTTCGAGATAATAAAGTTTCACTATTTGTTTACCTAATTCGGAGTTCATTTGATTGTATTTCAATTCAGGGGTATTTTGGTAATTTTATACGTTGCTACGTGTCTTTTATTTTTTTTCGGGACCCCGTCTCGTAAAACGGACCTCACCATTGGTCTCAGAATGACCGAGATAGTCAAAATACACTAATGACTTGTCCCATTTGGACTTCGGATTATTTTAGAGTATTTTAAATAATTAAATTAATTAAATTAATTAATTAATTAATTAATTTAATTATTATTTTATTAATATTTAAATCTGGTGGGTCTAATTGTAATTTCTCTAAAGTTTGGGGGTTAAAAGGTAATTTTCGAAAGTTCAGGGCAGAATGGTAATTTTCAGAAAGTTCAGGGGCAATTTCGTAATTTGTAAAACCCTATTCTCAATTTGGATAGCCAAACAGTGGCTAATCCAAAACAGGGATAAGATATCCCTGTTCCCAATTGATTTTAATTTCTAATCTCTTATCCTTGTAGCCAAACAGACCCATTGGGTTTTTAAGTTAAAACAAGGGAGCGACACGTGGCAGGGGCGGATCGACCCAAGCCCGACCCGACCCGAACCGACCCGACCCAAGCCCGGATCAGCCCCCCTTCGTCCCCGATTATCCGGCGAAGCTCCGGTAGGGTTCCGGCGCCTTCTCCGGCGCCGGCGACCGATCTCCGGCGAGATTTTTAGGGTTTTAAAATGTGGTTCTCTCCCAATTTTCATGTAGATTCTATATACGGGCTCGGTTTTGGATTTAGATCGTTGGATTCTCACGAAATAGAGGGTCAAACCCTCGGTCAACATTCCGGCCAATCCATTTTCCTTCACCTTTCCCTACTGTTTTAAGCCCAAACCGTTTCCCTTCATTTTCTGCATCTCCTAGGCTCCATTTCCTATCATCCTAAGCAAGCTTTACACATAAAATCACAAGACCCACCTCCTAAAACCGAGACCTGCAACTGGGGAGTTCTCCCTCTCCCCTTAACCATTTTAGTTGGTTTCTTTTCCTAATTGTTCCATATTCCAAGCTCTTTCTAGCCCTATATTCAAAAGGAATTAATTATGCAAGAAAAATTTCAAAACAGAAGGTGGCTTACCTTGGTTTCGGTTTCTCTCTCTAGCCGACCTCCCTTTCTCTCTCCCACTTCACCTCTGGTTCAAGCTCATTGTTTCCCTTCTGTCTCTCAGTTTTTCCTTCTCTTCTTCCTCTCTTTACTCTCATTTCCCACTCAGCCGTGCACACAAATGTGTATATATTACACACACATACACATACATCCTCTCTCTCTCTCTCTCTCTCTCTCTCTCTCTCTAAGACCAACCACCCTCTGGCCAGACCTGCACCTGCCCCCCATACCCTGAATCCCACTCACACACACAATCCCAAGCCATGCCCCTTTGAGTGTGTAACACTCAATACACACTCACACACACACGGCACACACATCACATATAGTGCCTTGTGCACTATTTTATATATATACATACATGTATATATATATATAAGTATACACATATTCTCTAATTTATGTATATATTATACATACATGCACATACACCATACACATGGTTATACACATACAATATACACATTGCACCCCACACATATTAAAATCTTTATAATAATAATAATAATAATAATAATAATAAAAATAATAATAACAACTTGAAAATTTTTATTTATTTATAAAAAAAAAATTTTCGGGTTGTTACAGGATACTACATGTCCCAAGAACTGTACCTCTCGAAGCCAGAACTCGCACTTCGAGAACTTGGCAAATAGGCGATGCTCTCTCAAAATCTGCAGTACAGTCCTCAATTGATAGGCATGCACATCCTCAGCAGGTGAATACACTAAGATGTCATCCACAAATACCACGACTAACTGATCCAGGTAAGGACTGAAAATGCGGTGCATCAAGTCCATGAATGCCGCTGGGGCATTCGTCACTCCAAAAGGCATGACCACAAACTCATAGTGACCATAGCGAGTGCGAAAAGCTGTCTTCGCTATGTCCTCCTCCCTGACCCTCAACTGGTGGTAACCCGATCTAAGATCAATCTTCGAAAAGCATCTCGAACCTCTCAGCTGATCAAATAAATCGTCGATCCTCGGCAACGGGTACTTATTCTTGATAGTAACCCGGTTCAGCCTCCTGTAATCCCAACACAACCGCAGCGTCCCGTCCTTTTTTTTCGCGAACAATGCCAAGGCACCCCACGGAGAAATGCTAGGACGGATAAACCCCTTCCGCTGTAGGTCAGTCAACTGCTCCCTCAGCTCTCTCAACTCAGCTGGAGCTATGCGGTAAGGCGGTATGGAAATGGGTGTAGTACCAGGAATGAGCTCTATAGTGAACTCGACCTCTCGTCTAGGGGGTAGACAAGTCAAGTCACTCGGGAAGACGTCGGGGAACTCATCCACGACTGGGGGTAACACAATCTCTGTAGCCTCAAAATCACCCGCAATCAGACTAGCCAACATATAACTGTGGCCTCCCCAACTCCTAGAATCACGCACTGGTGGAACCAAGAAATCCCCCCGATCCCCTGTGAAGTAAAAGCAGTCTCCCTCAGGAGTGCATACAGTCACCCTCCCCCTGTAGCAGTCTATACTCGCCCGATAGGTGAACAACCAATCCATCCCCAGAATCACATCAAACCCAGACATATCAAGTACAATAAAATCGAAGTGGAGGACACGATCAGCTATCTCTATCGAGCAATCTCTACAGATCCTCGTCAGTACTACAACACCCCCAACTGGTGTACCAACATGCAACGGGGGGTCCAACCAATCTATATCCAAGCCCAATGACATAGCAAGTGCAGTGGAAATGAATGAATGTGATGCACCTAAATCTATCAACACACTGGCCCATGAACTGGATATGAGAAATGTACCTCGGACTACTGATGGTCCGGCAGCAGAGGTCTCCGGGGTGGCTACCGCGTAGACTCGGCCCTGTATGGTCTGGCCCTGTCTGCCTCCCCCTCTCTGTGTCTGCTGGCCTCCTCCCCTAGGTGCTGGAGCTCTGACGCTCTGCACGGAGGATGTAGGCTGATGATAGGGCGCTGGTAGTCCCTGGATTGACTGTGACTGGGGCAAAGGCACCTGTGTATGCTGATAATAGTGGGGCCTCGGCGCGCTCTGCGAAGTCTGCCCCTGAGGGCAGTTGGCCCTAACATGGCCAGGCTGCTGGCAAGTGTAACAAATCAGCGGGGCCCTCTGACTCGGTGCCGGTAGAGGTAGTGGAAATAACCCCTGACTGGATCCGACACCCTGTGCAATGCTGGGTCCCCTCAAGGGACAATCGGCCCTCCTATGGCCAGGCTGCCCTCAGGTATAACATGAGATAGGTCGCTGTGACCCTCCTCCCCTAGAAGTGGATGACAAGGCAGGACGGGGAGCTACAAAATTGAGGGGTCCGGTTGGTGGCTGTGTGGAAGAAGTACTGGCTCGGTACCTCTTCTGCTGTCTATACGTCGGGGCAGGTGCAGAGGTCTGTACTGTGGGTGCCCTGCCCTGTGCTCTAGTCTCTCTGATCCCTCTAAGATCAGCCAGCTCTCTCTCCACCTTGGAGGCCCTGATCACTGCCTCCTCGTATGTCTCTATAATATGGCCAGCCAATCTGTCCCTGATAGAGGTCTTCAACCCCTTGAGGAAATTGTACACCCTCAGATCCTCCTGTCCAATAATGTGTGGGGCGAATCTCCCCAAAGCAGTAAACCGTGACTCATACTAGGCCACTGTTATGTCCCTCTGAAGAAGTGTCTCGAACTCCTCCCTAAACCCAACTCTGGCAGATAAAAGAAAGTAGTGGTCATTGAACATGGCCACAAACGCATCCCATCCCTCACCAAACCGATGTAGTCTGTTAGCAGCTACCTCCCACCACTGACTAGCCAAGTCTGTAAACTGAAAAGTAGCGCATCTGATCCTCAGGTGGGGCTCAGTAATCCCCTGTGAATCCAAAATCCGAGTAATCTGTCTCAACCACTCCTCTGCAATAAGTGGGTCTGGCTGTCCAGCAAAGGTGGGTGGTCTCATCCTCTGGAACACCTTCATCACGAAGGTATCCCTGGTCTCACCGCCAATGGTCCGCGCCTCCATCATGGTGCGGAGACACTCCTGCAAAAGGGCCGCCATATCTCTGGCGCCAACCATCTGCTCTACCTCCTGTGCTGGAGCGGGAGCAGGAATAGGGGTAGGGGCGGGAGCAATATCCTCCTCAGCTGCACTGTGCTCCGGTGTATCAACTGGGGCAACAACCTCCTCAACTATATCAGGAATAGGGGCAGCAGCTCTAGGTCTGCCACGACGAGGCTGGGCAGCACCTCCAGGCTGGGCAGCGCCTCTAGGTCTACCCCTACCCCGTCTGGGTGGTCCGGCTCTCGTGGGAGCTCGTCTAGGAGGCATATCTACAAGTCCAAAAGAAAAAATTCAATATCACTCTTTCACATTCAAACATAGGCATTTTAAGTGTGATCCCTATCATGTTTTTATCAATAGCCTATGCTTTAACAGGTGGTACATATAGCAAGCCATGATATATACACTTAACAAGTTTTTCACACATCATACATGTCATGCCTCCAAGCATAGCATAAATCAGCACGTAATCACAATAAGTCATGCATCAGGACATATGATCACATAACACATAAGGCCCTACAGCATGCTACTAACAGTTCACACTAAGTCATCACTTTTACTCTAGGGTCTCATGGTGTTTTAACAACACCCCACGGTCTCTAGGTATTCGAACCTAAGCTCTGATACCACGTTGTCACACCCCGAATTCCAGCGAACCCGAGGCGTGAGTAACGAGACAAAAAGAAATAAAATAATAAAGGAATAAAAGATAATTAAGGACGATCTCATACATTCTACATGCTGTTTTGATACATACATAAGGTCTGGTCCATTTGTTCACAACATACAAAATAAAATACAGTCTCGGGCTTATGCCCTTACACAATATCAAAAGCGCCCCTTGGGCCCAACATAATCCCCAATCAAACCGTCTCTATGTCTCGTACAGCTGGGACATCATCTGAAATGTTTGCCCCACTAAAGGAGTCAGCTCAACATGCTGGTACAATATAATGCTAATGCAAGAAATAAAACTAAGGGCGTGGCATGTGCAAGTGTACAGTTATTTCTATATGGCATTCAATATCATGATAACAGTACATGAACAGTATACAGTATATGAGCAGTATGCGTGACACACCCATGCAACTCTATGCCCACTCATGTCTCATGATACGGCCCTTCCCCGCTAGCATGAGTACCGCCGACTATGTCTCGCTTCACGGTCCGGAACCCGTCAGGCTTGCGAGTACCTAATGGCCGATTTTGGGTTTTTCACCACAGGATCTGCACCCTCATAATGCAAAGCACCAAGTGCTCAACTCACGCCATGCACAAGGAATCACGCTATGTCAAGATGCTTTGATTCGTTCATGCCACAATATAATCTCAATGATGAATCTCATTCATACATAAAGCATGCTTTCAAATACATATCTCATAATGTCAACAATTCTCAAAGCATATAATTCACACACTTCACTAACACATGCGATATACATACAATCATTATTCATGTCATCACCCAACTTACAGCAAGATAGCATGAAGCACATAAGCATGTGAACAATCAAGCAAACACGTGAACAATCAAGGCAGCAGAACAAGTATTCCTAATCTTAATTCTATTTCTTACTTAGCACAATATATCGTACCTGATAATCGATCTCAAACAGGGAAAGTGTACTCGTAGTATAGTGGAATCACTGTAAGAACACCGAAGGTCAGGTCACCTTCTCTTGCCTTTCCGTGTCCCTAAAATCATAACATGAGACTCAGTTCAATTGTCATTTGAATTATGCTATTCATCAAATTTTATGTCTTTATCTTATAAGCTTCTATTTTGCTAAATTAAACTCTCCTATTGAATCCGGGACGTTGAAGAAAATAAGTTTAGGTTTTCGTAGAACTGAATTCGGACATCTAGGTTCAAAAGGGTAAAACAGTCATTTTGCACTTTTCACGGGTCCTTACACTTCGAGACTTCTTTCCACAAATCGGACTCCACGGTTGAGTCCGGAATGCTCGAAATAATAAAGTTCCACTATTTGTTTACCTAATTCGGAGTTCGTTTGACTGTACTTCAATTCAGGGGCATTTTGGTAATTTTATATGTTGCTACGTGTCTTTTATTTTTTGTGACCCCGTCTCGTAAAATGGACCTCACCATTGGCTTCAGAATGGTCGAGATAGTCAAAATACACTAATGACTCGTCCCGTTTGGACTTCGGGATATTTTTGAATATTTAATTAATTAAATTAATTTATTAATTTTATTAATATTTTATTAATATTTAATTCTGGTGGGCCTAACTGTAATTTCTCCAAAGTTCAGGAGTTAAAATGTAATTTCTGAAAGTTCAGGGTCAAGTTTGTAATTTTTAAAAGTCTAGGGGCAATTCTGTAATTTCGAAAAACCCTTATTCTCAATTTGGATAGCCAAACAGTGGCTAATGCAAAACAGGGATAAGATATCCCTGTTCCCATTTAATTCTAATTTCTAATTTCTTATCCTTGTAGCCAAACAGACCTATTGGGTTTTTAATTTAAAACAGGGGAGCAACACGTGGCAGGGGCGAACCGGCTCAAGCCCAACCCGACCCGAACCGACCCGACCCAAGCCCGGATCAGCCCCCCTTCGTCCCCGATTTTTCGGCGATGGGCCAGTAGGGTTCCGGCGCCTCTTCCGGCGTCGGCGACATTTTTCCGGTGAGATTTCATCGACTTTTTAATACAGTTTTCTTCGGTTTTTTTTCTAGGGGATTACGTACCTAGAGTTTGTTTTCCCTTTCATCAATCAGAATCCTTCGAAATGACTAGAACCGTAGCTCCAGCCACCCCAAACCCAGATTCCGGCGAGCTTCATTTCTTAGTGTTTTTCTCACTGTTTTACTCCATTTTCTTTCCTAAAGATTTCCTGCATCTATGAGAGTTAGATCTAGGCCATTAGATTAAGTTTTGAGGCAAGAAAAACGCACCAACCCGATTATCCTGCCCGACCTGCAACTCCCTCTTCCTCTCTCATTTCTCAACCATTTTGGTTGATTCTTGTCCTTAAATTCTCCATATTTCATACTCTTTCTAACCCTATACGCAAAATAAATTAATCATGCTAAAAAGAATTCAGAACAGAAGGTGGCTCACCTTGGTTTTTGGTTTCTCTCTCTAACCGACCTCCCCTTCTCTCTCCTGCTTCACCTCGGGTTCAAGCTCCTTGCTCTCCCTCTGTCTCTCAGTTTCTCTTCCTTTTCTTCCTCTCTTTACTCTTCACGATCTTCACTTTCTCTCTCTATATTTCTCTCTTTCTCTCTCTAACCCTCACGACAGATCTGTTCCTCCCCACTCTCTTCACTCACGTATACATACACAGAATCCCACTCATGCACCCACCTAACCCTTACACACCCACTGCCACACACAACCTCAAGTCATGATCTCTTGAGTGTGTAACACTCAATACACACACACACACACGGCACCCACATCACACATAGTGCACTGTGCAGTGATATATGTATATATGTATATATATACATAAATATATATATATATATATTCTCCAAATTTCAGATTTTTAAATATGTATATATATTATATATGAATGCATATACATCATACACATGTAATTATACACACACAATACACACATTACATTCATGTCATAACAATAACATTAATAACAATAATGATAATAATAATAACAATAATAATTCTAATAATAAAATAAATAACTACGAAAATTTTACATATATAAAAAAAAATTTCGGGTTATTACACTGGCAATTATTTATCATATTCAATAAAATCTGAACCTGCTCCGGTTTTAAATCAGGCAAAGAAATACCAGAGGACCCATGAGCGGAGTCCACTGAATCGGTCCCCCCACCAGCCACAGCATTGGCAGCCACGATCGTGGCGGCCACGGCTTTGGGCCGACCACGAGGAACAGTCGGAGGAGCCGCAGGAGGTGGAGTCTAATTGGGCCGTGCACTGCCTTGGACTCCACGGTTCCGATCTTCTCACCAATCCGGATATCCATGCGTTTTGAAACAAGTATTGTCATCATGACCCGATCACTTACACACAGAACAATACAATTTTGATTTATCGGGACGGGTAAAACGAGCCTTGGGTCGTGCAGTTTGTAGAGCAAACGCATGGATTTCCTCCTTGTCTGCTCTATCTCGAGCAATACCCCGAGACTTTTCTTCCTGAAGACATGCTTGATACACACAATCGAGATCAGGGAAAGGAGAAGTGGACAACAAATTAGAACGTACCGTTGCATATAACTCATCGTTAATGCCAATGAGAAATTGATGGAGTTTCTCCTCTTCCCGATCCGCAGCGAATCGACTAGCAACATCACAAGTACACTTACCACAGGCACACGCATGGAGAGGCTTGAGACGATCCAATTCATCATACAATCCCATCAAACGGGTATAATAATCATCAATAGACATATTCAAAATTTGTTTACAGTGGGTAATATCGGCCCTCAATTGTTGAAGACGAGGAACATTGGCCACGCAAAACCGCTTCTCAAGATAATCCCAAAGTCGTTTGGCTTATCATGACAAGGAATGGAGGCCGCCAATTTTGGATCAAGAGTCCGCGTGATCCATGAGACAAGCATAGAATTGACAGTGTCCCAATCGAGTTGTTTCTTCTTCTTCGTCTCCGTCGGTTTGGTGAATGTCCCATCAACAAACACAAACTTTCAGCAAGCTTTCAAAGACAACTTAATTGCACGTGCCCATGCAATATAATTGTCATTAGAGAGGATCACGTGGGTGATCATATTCCCGGGTTGATCTCCAGACCCAAGATAATAGGGAGAGTGGGGATCTATTTTCCCATCGTCGGCCATAATGAGAAGAATCTGAGAGAGAGGCTGATTATGATGGCTGAAGAAATCGTAGAAAAAAATGGGTAAGAGCTTGCTAGGCTGCTAGGGCTCTGATACTATGAAAGAATTGGTTTTCCTCTCTTTTATTGATTCACCCGTAGGTAATATATATACAATATTACAAACTAAAATCTGGCTACAGTTATGCGTACAAGCTATAAATATGGCTATAATATGGCAATTATACCATTGACCAAATCAGAATATACATATTCTAAAAATTGAAGATTAGATATTCTAGTATAATCTTAATAGGTATGTTTGATTGATTTATTGAATAACATTATTATTAAAGTATATTTGGATATATATATATATATATATTATACAATGTTATGGAAAAGAAAAATTAATTTTACAATGTTGTGAAATAGAAGAATCAAACTTACACTTATTACATAAAAGTGTGCACTCGCACTACTTGATAGAACCTTTATCCTACATAAATATATTTGAAATCGTGTAGAATTGTTCATTATTTATATATTTTTTGTTAGACTTAAATGAAAAGGCATTGGAAAAATTTCAACATAAGCATATGAATATATAACATTCATAAATATTCAACGAATATAACATACAAACCTGTAACAATATTTGTCATCCAAAAATATAAGTGAGTATTGCGGTATTCCTCATCTGGGAAGAAAAACTTATGATCCGACCTTTTTATTCTGTCTTACTTTTTTATTGCTAAACTTAATAGAGTGATTGCGACTTAATTAAGGGTATGAACCAACTCAAAGAAAATAAGTGGTATAAAGGTAATATATCACTCCCTCAATTAGAAGTTTTAACTCTCTGGAAAAGATTGTTATGCATTGATACTTCGGATGGTATAAGATTAGATATTGAAGGTGATTCCAGGTTAAATTATTAATATCATGTTAAAAAATCAAAACTATCCTTAAAAGGTAATCAATATTCATAAAGATTGTGATGATATTATTAAGAATAAAAATATGATGGTTAATTTTATGGATGTTTATAAAGAAGCGAATTTAGTAGCAGATTTGTTGCCTTATCTCTCTAAAACTTATCTTGTGAGAAATAAAATTGTTTGAATAAATAAGATTTCAAGAGAATTATGAAATATTGCTTTGGGTGACATAAGAGAAAGGATACAAAACACAATACTATCGCAATAACAATCAATAATTTGAGTTTATCCAATCAAATATCAACTAATGTTGCACTTTTTTGGTGTCAAAAACTTGAGGTAAGAGGATAACCGATGGTATAACTCAAGAGAAAAATTGAACATGAATTGAAAATGTACCTTGTGGTCTTATTTATAAGCTGTTGATCTCCTAAGTTGAGTAAGATTAAGAGTCATAAAAATAAAGATTTGAAGATATCTATATATATATATATATATATATATAGTAGTTATCATATTAAATTTTGTTTCCTTTCTCAAAGTCGATTACCTATGGAAAATAGGAGCCATAAAGATAGAGATTTGAAGATATTCATGTATAGTAGTTATCACGTTGAATTTTGTTTCCTTTCTATGAAGTCGGTTACCTATGGAAAGCGATAATCCATTCAAAATCCTTTACCTCTAAATTTTTTGTGTCTGAACTAACAATCTCATAATTTCTATATCAAAAAATTCTTTAAAAACATGTGTTGTTTCCCGAATATAGTCAAATAATGGTATATCATCAACTAACAAATATTTTAAGCAATTCAATTTTACAAAATCTAAACTGCATCAAATGTTGATACGGTAATAGATTTATGTTCCTTTTTCTTTTTCATGTTTTCATTTTTTTTTTTTTTTGGATCTCTCACAACCTTCACTGTTAAAAATATTCACTTTTCTCCGGAAATTGCGATGCTCACAACCTTCACTGTTAAAATATTCACGGTTCTCCAGAATTGCGATGCTCTCTGGTAAAAAAGAAGTCAAGAGAAAAATCATTTCTATTGTTGAATTGCTTTGGACTAATTGGTCCCTGAAGTCAATAATTTCGCTCAACTAATAATATGTATTTATATTTTGAAAGAAAAGAATGTTTAACTTTTTTCTTTTTCATAATTGGTGGCCCATTTTGGTCAACTAAGGCTGCCGTGAGATTTGAATTGACTAAAACCAAAACTAGTGACTCATTTAGGTCAACTAAGGCTGACGTGAGATTTGAATTGACCCAAAACCAAAACTAATGTTAGATATATATTACATATGTATCTTATAGTGTATGAGTTGGGTTAGGGCTAAGGTTGGCAATATGTGACACGGTCCATCAAAATGATTTGAAAACAACACAAATTTAAGTAGATTTTGAGTTAAACTTAAACGAATTTGTGTAAATAATATATATTAGACATGATTATTATTCATGTCCTGTTTCAATTGATCGGATTGACCTAATTAATCCAAAATTGACACAATTATTGTTCGAACAACGACTCAAGTTTGACCGTGACAACTTGTTAACTCGAATTTGACCCATGACACGTTTAACTTGTTAACTGAAATTTAACATACTAATTAACACGATTTACATTATTATATATGTTTTTTTCCCTCTATTATAATACTAATACTATAAATGAATTTTGTAAAAATTATTGATTATTAAGCACAATCATTATTTTTTAAAGTATAATTATTAATTTTAATCATGAATTATCATAAGTAGTAATATAAAAATAATAAATGTATGATAATTTTAAAATGAAATACAATTTTTAGTTGAATTCATCTTTATCCATTTTAATAATAAATTTAATGGGTTCATACCCTAATAAAAGAATTAATAATTCTAAAAATTAAACTATATTAATTAATCATAATAATTTTGTAATATCTTTAAATATTTTAAAATATTATTATTAAACTTAAATGATTCATATATTATTTTTTTTCCTCCTTTTCTCTTTGTCTAAAATATTGTTATTAAATTAGACTATATTAATGATCTTAATAAAAGATTTTTTTTTGATAAAAAACATAAATTAATTATTTATATTCACTTTGTAGAGGAGGCCATTTAAATTGTCCCACAATGACTAAGTTGACAAAGGACAGAAAATTTCGAGCTCTATAAAAGTCACCTCTCATCTCAGTTAAGGAAATACTTGATGCGTGTGCTTTTATCAAGTATTTTTTTAATTAAAATTATAATAAAACAATAATTGATATATGCGATATTATATTTATAAAATTTATGATTAATTATATAAATATTGATTAATTAAATAGATTTAAAGGTGAAGTAATTGACAGTGCGCACTTGGTGCGTGTGCCTTTTTCAAGGTTTTTTCAACTTAGTTTTTAATTAAATTAATAATTAATATTGAATGTTGGTAATGTTATATTTATGAAAACTAAGATTAATTAAATAGATTTAAATTTTAATAAATTTTTCGACTTGTGTCGTGTTGACCCCCCCTTAAAAAATAGGTTATATTTGTGTCTTAGAGTTTGACACAATTAATTAATTGTATCGTGTTCGAGTTGACATTAATTGTGTAATACATGTGTCTTGACACGACATAAACCCAACCCGTTAACATAAAGTACCACCCCTAGTTAGGGCATCATTGTATAGAAGAAGGCATATTCTAGCATATTTTTTATATTTCTTTTTTTTTTTTTTTTCTATTTCTTACCTTGTATCAAACTCTCTTACATAAGGAAGCCCTCCTTGTAGAGTGATTCACACGGTAATCAATACAATCAATATTCTCTCATTTCCTTTTTTTTTTTTTTTATTTCTCACATGGTATTCGAATCACTCTCATCATTGGCCTCCACCAATCAACACTCAGTAGCACACCACCACTCCAAACACCACTTCCACATCAAAATATCCTCTATTTGATCACTCTTTCACTCATCCAAAACCAAAACCATAACCAAAATGCTCCTCGTCGAAAATGGAGTCCACAGCCACCAACCTCACCTTAAAAAACCCCTAGACGTGCCCCACACGCCACCAGAAGAATTCTACAACAAGTATCATGCGCCCACGTGGCACGAACAGTCTTACATGCTTACACATCCCTACACACGCACCACATGCCTTAAGATGGTGAACCCCCTTTCTTCTTGCCATGTGTGCCCTAAAAGCCATGTCATCAAGCCACGTCACCATTGTCAGATCATCATTTGGGCCTCCATCGCCACATCAATACCATATCAGCAGTAACCGCCACATCGTTGTAGCTATTGCAAGTCCAATCTCGTGCCATTTCACTACGAAATTGATTCACATTATCACAACTAGTTCACCTATTTTTTGATTGGTTCAGATCGATTCTTAGCTAATTTGGACCTTCCAAGTCTATGCCACACCTTGCATGATCCATGAATTCCTTAATGCGATGTTATGAAAATATGCGTGACACACCCATGCAACTCTATGCCACACCCATGTCTCGTTTTCAGAACACATCCGATAGACCCTGAGTACCAACACCCTTTCACGGAACACATCCGTTGGATTTTGGGCACCAATGCAATGGCTAATTTTGGGTTTTTCACCGCAGGATCTATACCCTCATAATGCATAGCACTAATTGCTCAACCCACACTATGCTTTCAAGAATCACACCATGCCAATATGCCTTGATTCCACCATGCAATCATGCAATCTCAGTGAAGCATTTTACCAATACATGGAGCATGCTTTAAATAATGTATTCCACTTAAAACAACAATAATATTTAAATCACCAAGCCTCTTCCACATGTATGTATGCTATATATATATATATATATATATATATATAAATTTAAACACGTATTCAAATCACAAATTCACAATCTTAACAACTCTCCAAGAACATAAATCATGTACAGCACTAACACATGGAACAAATCATAACTCCAAAGAACAACAAAGAACACTCAAGTACATAAACAATCAACTCTAGGTTTTGTCTCAAAGCAACCATTCCCTATGTGATTGTCTAACATCAAATAAACATATGATTCAATCAATTAACATGCAAATTATTCCTAAACTTAATCTTATTCCTTACTTAATTAGCAAAATCTCATACCTGATGGGTTGGTCTCAGCCCTAAGAAACCGTGCTCGTGGTGTAGCCAAACTAATCAATGAGAATGCAGCCCCTTTTTCTGTCTCCAACCGGAAAGTCTAGACTGCCTTTTCCTTGCCCTTCGGTGTTCTTAAAATCATTGCGACACAACTCAGTCTATCTCTACTTGAATTATGTTATTCTTCAAATTTTATGTTTTTATATCATAAGTTCCTATTTTACTAGAATAAACTCTACCATTGGGTCTGGGACGTCGAACAAAGTCGATTTAGGCTTTTGCAGAATTTAATTCGGCCATCTGTACTAAAAAGGGCAAAATGGTCATTTTACACTTTTACGGGTTCCTACTTCTCGAGTCCTTAAATTTCTTCAAAAATTATATATATATATATATAAATAATTTATGTGTGTATTTTTGTGCGTGTATATATATATATATATATATCATATTAATAAATATATATTATATGCATGTATTAGTGTGTGTGTGTGTGTGTGC
Source organism: Nyssa sinensis (assembly GCA_008638375.1). Classification (NCBI taxonomy): domain Eukaryota; kingdom Viridiplantae; phylum Streptophyta; class Magnoliopsida; order Cornales; family Nyssaceae; genus Nyssa; species Nyssa sinensis. The sequence goes on from CM018031.1 coordinate 32,422,136, forward strand.
ACATGTATGTATGTATGTATATATATATATATTTCATATCGGTATATGTGTATATTATAAGTTCGAAATCAAAATGAAAAAGGGACCATCTTCTATGGCAGGAAAATGCAGTGCAAACTAGAAGGGACCATCTAACAAGCTATTTTTCCAGTAATGGCACTATTAGCAGGGATTTTGGCTGTAGTTCTTGTAATTGGGGGTGGAATGCTTATAAGCCCACTTCTTCTTCAAGTTGGAATAGCACCTGAAGTAAGTTCTGCATCATCGCTATCAAATGCTGTAACTGTCTCATTCAATACTTGTATCTAACCTTCATCTCCTTGTTCCAAATTCAGCCTTAAATATCATTTGACCTTTGCCATCACTTTCTTTCATGGTGAAGGTAACAGCGGCAACCTGTTCGTTGATGATTTTTTTCTCATCTACCATGTTGGCAATTCAGTAGTTATTGTTGGACAATGACTAACAAAAATACCTTGTTAGAATCGTTATTTGATCATGCATTCTTATTGGATAAAGGCGGAAACAAGCTAAAAAATGGAATAGAACTTTTAAAAAAAAAAATTGAACCGATCGAATCCAACCCGAAAATATTTGGGTCAAGTCCAACATTTTGCAATCCGATTCTTTGTTTTTTTTCTAAAATTATGTAAGGTCAGATCAATTCCAATTCTACAACAATTCAACTCATATGCAACCTTACTTGCCACAAATAAAAATGTAATAATTACACCAATCCTCAATTTTATAATAATCCCTAAACATATTGATAACTTTTTCTAAGATTGTAAAGAATTAAAAGATTTCTTTCTAAAAATTCGAACATTTTACTGGCACCAAAGTTGCCAAAAATAACATTAGCCACTTTTTCTTTCAAATCTTTATTTTTCCAACCATTCATTAATACCAGTTACATTTCTACCTTACCCCTCACATGCTCCCCAATCAAATCTCAAACATGTTTTGTAAAGTAAGAAAATATGATTTTGATCATTAATCTCATTTAAATCACAGAGAGGTAAACGTTAATAGGGTGCTGATTATGAAACCGTTTGGGGCAGTGTCAGGCAGGCCCGCAACGCGAGCGAAAATGAGTAATTTACCGTTTCCACGACGCTGGTTGGAGCAGCATTCTACCGTCACGCTATTTTAACTTTGTTCCTTGCCACTGAAGTTCAGGTTTATTTACAAAATAACCTGTCATTTTTTTTTTGTCTTTTCCCATGAGATTTCAGCTTTTGTTTTTCAAATTTACGTGCCATTACACTTATTGCCAGCCTCTCTCTTTTTCTGCAGTAAAATATATATATATATATATAATATGTAATTAATTATCATGTATAACATATATATTATTGTTATTTTATATAATACTTAATATTCATATAATTATTATTTTAATTTAAGTATTTGTTTGTTACATTTTAATTTTATGGCATACTGTCAAAAGAAAATTAATACTATCTAATGAAGTGTAAAAGGGCAAAATGGACTTTCATTTATTAAAATTACTTTTGAACACTTTTATTATTATAAGAGCATCTTCAACCCATTATCGTAAAATTCATCTTCATTTTGACATCTTCTTCATATTTGAAAGTAATAGATCTTACATTTTTACATTTTCACTCCGACCATACCAATCTTTAAATCACTATTCATTTTTTAAATCCTATTTTTCATAATATCATTTATGTCTAAAATATAATCATTTTACATATATTTATCCAAACGTCAATTATTTATCACTTTTTTAAGTTAAAAATTTCATAATATATTCAAGAAATATTTTGATAATAAATAATAATTAAAAAATTATTGATAAATTAATTTAAAATTTTAAATATTTATGTAAATAATATAAAAAGTATTAATTATTATTAATTTAAAGTATTATAAAAATAATTAGTGAATGAAAATAGAAGAATTGTTTTTTTTTTCTTTCGATTTAAAGGTGGATTGAAGATGGTCTAAGTTATTCTCATCCAAACATTTGAAAATCTATGTTATAAAAGTCATTTTACCACAATTTATTTTTTATAAACTAAAATTTGAAATTTTTTCAAAATATCTCTTATTAAAGCTTTTGAAAAAATTCTGTCCTTTAAAACTAACCATAGGAAAGATGTTATCTTAAGGCACACAATTGAGTTTCAAACTGGGAAAGAGCTTTGAGATACATTGTGTACAACTGTTAATCGTCAGAGATAAAATGGACACAATGTGACATGACTGAACCACAAAAGCAACTCAAAAGAGAGTTTGCATTTTGGGGTGCCAAATCATCTATTTATAACCTTGAACAGTATTTTGGCACCCTTGAATTATAAATTTGTTCCAATGGCGGGTGCTAAAATGGGTTGCCATTTTAATATTTTAATATTTTTTATTAAAAAATATAATTAAACTTAACGGTTATATTTGAACAGGCATAACGATCGCAATTTAACGGATATATTTTTATAATAAAAATTTCAAATTTCAAATTCAAATTCAAATTCAAATTCAAATTCAAATTCAAATTCGAATTCAAATTTTAAATTTCAAAAATAAGTCTGTCGAAATTCAAATTTCAAAATTCAACCGTTGAAATTCAAATTTGAAAATTTAACCGCCAAAATAAAAATTCAAAAAAGTAAAATTTCATCAATAAATATGATCATTTTTCTTATGTTTTCATCCATATATATTACATTCTCTCTATAAATTCAATATCTCCTTTCTCTTTGACTATTTATCCTTTCATATTTTCATGCATCAATCTATATGAATCGTTATCCTAATATTTTAGGAGAGATCCTCAATATTGAGGAAGAAGACGATGATGAATTGGATATGTTGTATGCTGCAACCAGAAGGTCAGAAGGGTCTAGTCAGGGACGGATAAGAAGGCATCGTGGTTCCGTTCCAGGCCACAGAATAGTTAATCGTGGTAGAGTTGAAGCTCAAGAAAGACTCTACCGTGACTATTTTGCTACCCCTTGTGTATATAAAGGTTTTTTTCGAAGGAGGTTCCAAATGAGTCGTACTCTTTTTCTCCGAATTGTAAATGAGGTTCAACAACACGATCCATACTTCATCCAAACAACAAATGCCGTTGGAGTTCTCGGTTTGTCATCCCTTTAGAAGATAACAACTGTTTATGGAACACCGGCAGATTCTGTGGATGAATACATCAGAATTGGAGAAAGTACTGTCATACAGAGTCTGAGAAGGTTTGTGAAAGTTGTTATTGTAGTGTTTGGCGAGCATTACCTGAGGTCACCAAACATTAGCGATATTGCTCGATTGCTACAGACAGGGGAACAACGTGGCTTTCCCGGCATGTTAGGGAATATTGATTGCATGCATTGGAAGTGAAAAAATTGTTCGACCACATGGCAAGGTATGTATACTGGTCATTGTCACGAACCAACAATCATTTTGGAAGCTGTGGCTTCTCAAGATCTTTGGATATGGCATGCATTCTTTGGGCTTCTTGGTTCACTGAATGACATAAATGTTCTAGATAGGTCCCCTGTTTTTGCATTATTAGCCAATGGTCATGCTCTCCAGTAAACTATATAATTAATGGCCATGAGTATACAATGGGATATTATCTAGCTGATGGTATTTATCCTAACTGGTCGACATTTGTAAAAAAAATTCCCTGTCCACAAGATTTGAAGACAAAACATTTTGCTAAAGCACAAAAGTCGGCAAGAAAAGATGTAGAGCGGGCATTTGGGGTACTTCAAGCCCATTTTGCAATCGTGCGTGGACCAGCACGCTTTTGGGATGAAGAAACACTTCCAGATATTATGAAAGCGTGCATAATATGGTCATTGAGGATGAAGGAGATATTGGTAACAATGACTTTGATGGAAATGATGCAAATCCGCCTGTAGAAGTGTCGCATGCGTATACACCAGCATTGGAAGACTTCATGCAAACCCATTGTCAAATCAGGGACAGTGCAACTCATTCTCGACTGCAGTTAGATCTTATCGAGCATTTGTGGGAACGACATGGCGAAGAATAGTTTTCTCAATTTCAATTTCAAGTTGTATTTTCAATTTCAATTTCAAGTTCTACATCAGAATTTCACAAGTACTTTCATAACAATCAAACTTAATACATAGTGTTTCATAAATAATAGCAACTCATTAAATAATGACTAAAAATTAAAAAATAATAGCAACATAATAAATAACGACTAAAAATTAAAACCCCGCTTTTACGTAATCTCTATCTTCAAGTTATTCCAATATGATGCAGAAATTGGGTCCATGCCAGTAGTGTCAGTTTCCATGATTTTCATTTTCTTCTGCCATTCATTATGCCTTTCTTCAATTTCTAATTGTCTACGATGTTGCTCTAATGTTATCTCCTGTTGAGCATAAATTTTGTCATGCCGCTCAACTTTTTGTCGATCAACTTCCATTCTTTGATTCCAGTGGTGATGATCTAGTGATGCTTCAACACCGGTTTGCTTCTCTTTGTTTTTAAGTTGTTTCTTCGAAGCCTTTTTGCCCAATGGCCTATCGAGGTTGGGAGTGGACGAGGGTTCAGTGTGATCCCCTAAATATGGAGTTGAATAGCAAGATTCAACATGATTTGATTCAGCAGGACTATTACTTGAATGGGTTTTTGCTATCTTATTGCTGGTGAGATTATCAGTCCATTTCCGCTTCATTTTCAATATATTCCAACAATCCTCGTATTGAAATGCTCTTCCAATGATCTTAGCAAACATTTCTTTTGCTTCGTCAACCTAAAAAACATATAAAATCATTCAGTCAATAGTTCAAATATCAAATCATAGTAGTGTCTATCTAAAAAAATTCAATCATTATATTATTGTACTCGGTGTGTCTACTTTGTCGCAGTCTTTCAATTTGACTATAAAAACCGACAAATTTGTCGTATTTTGCATTTATATCAGTCCAACGGCTTTTAATAGAAGCTTGCGAACACTCTTCTTGATTGCCTCCATGAAGTTCAAAGTATTTCAATATTCTATGCCAGAACGCACCACCTTGTTGTTCATTCCCAGTAATTGCATCTTTACTCGTGTTAAGTCACGCAGACACAATTAATTTATCTTCTTCTTGAGAGAAGTTCTTTGTCATTTGCGATTTTTTCACTATTGGAGCGGCTTCATTTTGTACTAGCGCCAATACTATAGGATTGGTCTGTATAACATCATCATATAAATCGGTGTCGTTCATAAGCAAATCAGTGAAAGAACTGTCAAATTACGAATCCATCTACAAAAAAAAAATTATAATCAATTTAAAGAATGAGCATAAAATAATCAATTACAAAATAAATAAAATCACCCTTAATTAAAAAAATTATAAATTAAAAAAATTAGCTAAATAAATAAAATCGCCCTAAATTAACAAAATTATAGATTAAAAAAATTAGCTAAATAAATAAATTCACCCTAAATTAACAAAAATAAAAAAATAAACTAAAATTAAATTTCAAAATTAATTTAATTAAAAAATTAATTTAAATTCTAAATAACAATTAACTAAAATAGAAAAAAAATTCTTCAATTATAAAAATTAGCTAAATAAATAAATTCATCCTAAATTAACAAAAATAAATAAATAAACTAAAATTAAAACATTCAATTTAAATTACAGAAATTAAATTAATTAAAAAACCAATTTAAAATCTAAATAACAATTAACTAAAATATTTCAACCTTCTTCAATTATAAAAATTAGCTAAATAAATAAATTCATCCTAAATTAACAAAAATAAATAAATAAACTAAAATTAAAACATTCAATTTAAATTACAAAAATTAATTTAATTAAAAAACCAATTTAAATTCTAAATAACAATTAACTAAAATATTTCAAACTTCTTCAATTATAAAAATTAGCTAAATAAATAAATTCATCCTAATTTAACAAAAATAAATAAATAAACTAAAATTAAAACATTCAATTTAAATTAAAAAAATTAATTTAATTAAAAAACCAATTTAAATTCTAAATAACAATTAAGTAAAATATTTCAACATTCTTCAATTATAAAAATTAGCTAAATAAATAAAGTCACCCTAAATTAACAAAAATAAATAAATAAACTAAAATTAAAACATTCCATTTAAATTACAAAAATTAATTTAATTTTAATTTTAATAATTAACTAAAATAAAAACATTTATTTTAAATTAAAATCAATTATATATATATATATAGGGAAAGAAGGCATTGAATATATGTATAGGGAAAAAAGGCACAGAGAAGTTTCTCTGGTTTTCCCCCCCGTGCCTTTGATTTCTTTCTCCCGCCTGCTCCTCTTCCTTCTTCTCCTTCTCCTATGTGCCTTTTTCCCCTTTTCCTCTCTCTATACCTCCTTTTTCAGATCTGCGATTATCAACCATAAGGTTTGAAGAAAAATGAGGAGCAGGAAACTTACAGTACAACGATATTCACGGCAATTGACGGCAAGCGATTTCACGGCAAACTTTTCCGGCAAAATCTGTAAGTTTCTCTTTCGAAATCTCAATTTTACTTTGTATTTATTAAGAATTTTTAGGTTGAATATGGGTTGAATAGAGCCGTTGAGAGGAATAGTGAAATCTGAAATTTGTGCCAGAACAGCTCTTTGCAAACTCTTCTTTTCTCTCTCCAGGGTTTGAAAAATTGCTACCCCAAGACCAGAGTTTGCATTTTCCAACCCTTGATGCCACTCCCGTTAGAGTGAAGATTTTTAAATTTGGAGTGACATTTCAACAGTTACCGACAGTTGAGCATTTGCCACCCCGGATGCAACTCCTCCTTGGAGTTACTCTAAACATCGGAAAAGGCCAAGGACCAAAAGGAGAAGGGGCAGAGGCTGACAAATGCATCTCACCGAAGCAAGCTCTTATTGCGTCTTCGGCCATTGGCGAAACAAGTTGAAGCGTTGCAGTGGGATTATTTGGGAGTAACTATTAACTGAAACAACTTCACGCTGTTATCACTTCACCCAATTATAAGATATGGTGTAATTATTTCTCACTAGTTCTGTATTTTTAAATAAAAAAACAATAAATCATATATCTTGTAAAGTGGCTATAATATCTCCACCTCCCAAGTTAGTCTTCTGAATTAGAAAACAATGATATCAAAAATAGAAACAGTCCCTTATTCGGTGTGTCATGCTAAGCACCCACACACCAGAGGATAGGATGGTCTAATCATAACGAGGGCATCCCATGTTCGGTTGAGAGGAGATGCCTCCACCTAACAAACTAATCTTTTTAGGTTGGAACCCCGAACCGTGACTTCTACCGTCCTGACATTTCCGTCACTTGAAAAAGGACTCCAAGAATTGCACAATCTTTCCTAAAATTTAATATAATATTTGAATTTCTTGGACCAACAAATAATTAAATACGTGGGCATACCAAAATAGTATCTAAAACATGTGAGAAACTATTTTGCCAAAAGCCCAACGGGAGAAACCATACCTAGCACAGTGCACCCATTAACCACTGCCTCAGTTACACAAGGCTCATGTCCAATGGGGATGGAAAAGGAAAATGAAAAATATGTAATATCCGAATCTCACCGGATTTCCTATATGATATTCCTACTTAAAATTGCTTTCCAGGAATAAAAGATCAGAACACTTTGATCTTGTGTTCACACAAATATCTTCCTCTTCCATCAAAGAGAAGAAATTATCTACAAAAACTTCCAAGGAAAATTTAATTGTTAAGAGGCAGAACAAAATTACCATATGAAACTTCTTATTCTTGCACTATTCAAAATATTTATGAGTTCTTTCACTTTAAACTTACAGTACAATGAAAGTGATACCAACTTTACTAAGCATTTGTATGTCTCAAGTGTTCTGCGAATAATAATGTAGCCTTTTATCAGCTGGAAATAAAAATAGCAATTACTTATAAATAATAAAAGTACAATATATCCTTACATTTGCCTGGAAAACAAATTTATTTAATTTTTATGTCACTATGTACAACATACTGCATTGAAAGAATTACAAAATAAAGTGGGAAAAAATTAAAGAAAAACAAAACAAGGCCTGACTGTTCTGTTTAAAAATTCAAAAGTAACTCGGAGAAGTGAAAGTGGTGACAGAGCTAGGAACTAGCGAGTAATATCAATAAACAATCAATTGGAGAAAGCATACCAGTAGGAAAGGATGCTTCATGAACTCCGTCCAGATTCTTCGAGCATCATTCCTTTAAGACTTTTTGCCAACCAGATAGCTGTCTCCCTTGGGGAGACTTTATCTTTTCCAAAAGGCTTCAAAACAACTGCAAGCTCTTCTAATCTGTTTTGCTGAAGCAAGTCTGCAGACAATTCCAATAGCCCTTCAAGTGCCTCTGCCCTCTGCCGAGAAGACTTTACATCCAGAATTTCCTTTGCTGGTGTTTCCTCTTCTGTCAGAGGGGTAGGCTTTGCTGGTTCAGGGGGTTCAGATTTTGGAATTGAAGAGGTGGGATTGCTTACATCTGTTTCCTTAATTCCAAGAATATCAGAAAGATTTGTATTCAGAGTCATGGTTTCAGAGCAGCTTGATGATTTCAGAGTTGCAGGACTGGTTAGGTTTTTAATCTCCAACTCGTCCCTGACTACATTTATCAACTTCCCAACATCCATATTCCTCTCCACAGTTTCTATCACTGGCTGCTCATTCCCAACTCGGAAACTACTGTGCCGTATAACATGTATGACATCATCAAAAGCTGGAGGAAGATGTGCAGCAGCTGGCTTTCCAATTGTTGAATTTTGAGAAAGAGTTCCATTGTCTGGCAGGAAATTCTTTAGGCTAGATGCAGTGGGAGTAGGGGCAGGTGATGAGGTAATGTCTGCTACAGATGACAGAAGTTCCCTTACAGTAAACTTGTCATCACCACTGGATGTAGAAGTGAGGTTCACCTGAGGCACTACATCAGGCACATTACTAGGCCTGCTTAAAGGGGCTTCATCTTTACAAACAAATATTTCTTCGGGAGGGATTGGGACCTCCAGCGGTACAAACGAACTGACTTTCTCACTACCAGAGGTAGAATTCTGACAATCTACATAAGCCTCAGAGGTCTCAACAGAGCATGCTATAGATCTATTGTCACATTCATGGTCTGCCCTTGATATATTTTCAAGCGTCTCAGTTTGCAATGGGGAGGTAACGGAACAGCTGGCTGGACATGATTCTGAGATTTTAGTTTGGGCAACTCTCTCATGACCAGGGAGTATCTGTTCTCTCGAGTTAATAAAAGTAGTTGTTGCATCATCAGAAAGCTCAAATCCTTGAATTGAGACTGAAGATGAGACAGAATTGCTGCTATCTGTTTGCATTCCTTTGGAAGTGCCCACTAGAGCCTTTTGAGACTCTTGTACAATCTCCTTTGAAACATGTGTAAGCCGACCATTGGATACTGTATAATGAGTCCTTTCAGGATCTTGGATTGTCTCAATTGGACCTAGCTTCACAGTATTGCTTATGGTATTTGGAGCATCAGGCCCCACTTGCTTCATCCGTCCTGGAAATGACGATCGCCTGACCGGATTAGGTGGGGTTCTTTGTCTTGGCCTTGCAGGAAGTCCATCTTGAGCAACATATTTTACTGGACCAGATGGAGGGATGCCATCATGTCTAGGTTTAGTCTTTGGAGAGGAGTCAACAACAGGTAACTGCAAAGATAGGTTATAAATATATAGTTCAGCAAGTAATAATCAAAACAGAAAACATAGAACAGTAGTACCAGATGGCTGAAAGAAAGAAAAGACATTTAAAAAAAAAAAATGCCTTACCTGATGCTTCAGAGGATGTGATCCCAGAATATGTTTCACAGAATCAGAACTGGCCTTTGCCGGTGCAGCAGGTGGTGTCTCTGCATTAGCCTTGGAAGCAGGAGTCACTGGACTTGGTTTGGGGACTCTAGGCAATGCTTCTGTGTTAGTTCTCTGGACCAATGCACCCCCAGCCTTTGTATGATTGCCCCTCATTGGGGAACTATTTTCTCTATTTTTTCCTTCTTTCAGAGCCATCATAATGTTTTTTATCATTTTTGGTTGCTTAGCTTCAAGATTGGATCTCTGTTCATCATGCAAGGGTTTAATCACTTCACGTTCACCTGTTTTGACAGTGCATATTTCAGTGCCATGTTCATCACTCAGCACGAGCTGCTCACAACCTACCTCATCATCAATAGGAACCAAATCTGTATCAGTGCCTTTGTTTTCACAATTGAACATCATAGCTGGGATGTTTTTCTCACTCAAAATTAGACTATCTTTATCACTGCAAGAACTGTTACTACTTTGGCTTTCAGCCATATTCTTCCGAGTCTCACGAGTAGTAGAAAGATGCTTCTCTGGGGAAGAGGCAGCAGGAAGGTTAAAGGATGGGCGGTATTGGTCAACATAAGGCTGCAAATATGGGTGCTTTAGAATTTCGGATGCCTGACCAAAATTGAAATCAAATAATTAAGATGATGCCCTGACGAAAGAAATTTCTCAGTATTAGAAACACAAATTCTGGAAAGTCTTACACTTGGCCTATGTTCAGGGTTCTTTCTTAGCATGCCCTTAATAAGTGTTTTCCTGGAAGTGAACAAATAACAGATTCATTATCAATATACCAAATCATTATACAATTTTTTTTTTTTGGATAAGTATACCATATCATCATACAAATATACAATAGAATAACTTAAGCAAGGAAAATGAGATTTGAGATTTTCATTAGTTGGAAACATTTTATTTAAGATTTCTATTTGTAAGCCATAGAAGGATTTTCATAAAATTTCATCCACATACAACATTATAGATAGATCAAAATGACAAGAGCTTTAACTCCAAATAAATTAAAGAAATTCAAGAGGTATCAGGCATCATAACAGATAAGGTCCTCTCTATATGGCCAGCCATTGTCTCTCAATGTTACCTTTGACTCTTGTCTTTTTTTTATTGCACATAGTACAGTAGTGGGTTTATTCAGCACCAACTAGAACTATTGACTTCATACAATCCTTTCTCTTGAAGTAAATTATTCTTCATGTGAAGCAAACACTGCTAACAGCTAAACACAGGACGCAGGAGCATAAACAAGAAAAGCCGGGCTGAACATCTTGCCAATAAGCTTGGCTTGGTTGAATATGTTTAATGCTCAAGCTCGGTTGAGTCCAAAAGCTGCCTTGCTTGGGCTTGGCTGATATCTTAATTAAAAGAATTAAGCTTGTGTAGGCTGGGCTCACCTAACACGTAATTTGGACATTTTTGTGATGGTGGTTATCATTCTGTAATTGGTGAGAAAAGGCAGCCCTGACATCACATTGCACCACAAAATTTCAACTTTGTGCAGTTTTTGCCAAACTCGAGAAATTTCAATAAAGTGACTTATCAAAAAAAAAAAAAAAGATAACTTTCATAAAGTGACGGGCTTGTAATTGTTTTCACATGAACTCTTGTTTTCTTTATGATTTGAATAAAACTATTTGAGGGTAGTGTTATACTAAGTGAAAGGAGGTAGAAGCCACTGAAAAACATGACTTTTTATCAAATTCATTTTTTTAATAAGTATCACTTTTATTGAATTCATATGAGTCAATCTTGTGCAAGTCCAAGAGCAGGTTGCTCAAGCTCATAAAGTGACCTGCTTGTAATTGTTTTCACATGAACTCTTGTTTTCTTTATGATTTGAATAAAACTATTTGAGGGTACTGTTATACTAAGTGAAAGGAGGTAGAAGCCACTGAAAAACATCACTTTTTATCAAATTCATTTTTTTAATAAGTATTACTTTTATTGAATTCATGAGTCAATCTTGTGCAAGTCCAAAAGCAGGTTGCTCAAGCTCAGCTCAAATGTCAGTTGAGCAGCTGGGTAGGGCTTGAGCTCGGCTCATTCAGCCTACCGGCTAAGTGAAAGGATGTAGAAGCCACTATAAAACATCACTTTTATTGAGTCCATGAGTCAATCTTGTGCAAGCCAAACAGCAAGTTGCTCAGGCTCAGTTCATTTGTCAGTTGAGTAGCTTGGTTAAGCTTGAGCTCAGCTCATTCAGTCTACCAAGCAAGCTTGAGCTAGATATAATTGAATGAACTGAGCTACTCAAGTTATTTTACAGCCCCACCTAAAACAGGCGTTGGAAATTTCATACACAACATAGGGAATCATTAACCTATGACCACAGAAATTGTCCACTGGCAACCAAAGAGCCCCCAAAATTGGGATGATTCATTCAAAAAGGTGAATTGACAACTCTTATATTTTGTTGGATCTATTCAAGCAATGCTACCCACCAAAAACTTAGTAAAGGTTAAGGAAATACTCAGTGCCGGCTCAACCATTTGGCCACTAAAGTGCCGGCTAAGGCTCCAAATAAATGAAGCCCACAAAAAAATTTAAATATGGGATTTAAATTTTAAACTTTGTCATCCTTTGAGTTTTCATTATTACAAGTGTGAGCTCAATTTACTAAGTAGCAAATAAACCTGACAGGTATAAATAGCATTATACCAAAGTATGACCATGTGACCCAATCAAAACAGATATAAATTAAAGTATTATTCTTCCATTTGCTTGTAGCACTTCTCTTCTGTCTCTCAAATCTTTTCTTCTTCTTCTCAATTCTCTTACTCTTTTTTTCCTCATATAGTGGGGTTTAAAGTGCCAGGTCCATTGTTCCTTTCTTTACATTTTACTTTATATTATTCTTAGTATAGTCTTTCATTATAAAAGGTGTTTATTTTGTTTGCAAATTTTCTTAATAATAAATGTCTACTATAAAATATGAATCTAAATATGAAAATATAGGGGGAAGTTAGAGAGAGGGGAATATAAATTAATTCAATCTAAAAAAAGAGCCCTTTTATATATCTTTTATAAAAAGACTAAATAATTTTCTAAATGCATGCATTATAGAATATTTTGACAATTCACGTGTTGCTTCTACAGAGAAAAAAAAATTAAACTAAAATTGATAAAATCCCACCTACGATCGATTGTTACAAGAAAGATTAAATAGATTTGGTTTATTATCTATTAAAAAGGATATACGTTAGCAATACTTGAATATAAAATTTTAGTTTATAATTTTTCATCTTAAAAGGCAAGAAAAGTGAATTTAAAAAAAAATAATAATCAATAATATTATATTACTATATTAAATACCGAAAGGCTTCATCTATAATTTTTGCCTTAGGCCTCAACTTGTATCGAACCAATCCTCTACATACACCTCTTTAGAAAATTGTTGATGGATATTTAAGTAGGGAAATAAATGGCATGTCCAGGACAGGTGGACAACTAATGATAATTCATTGTTACGTGCCATACATCAAGATTAAACACATTTATTATAGTTCAAATTATCAAATGTTTACGCTCCATATCCAATTCGACCATCCACCAACAGAAGATGAAGTAAAATACGGTTTCAAAAGGAGAAGCAATAGTTTAATTCCAGAAGTAGTAGCACCCAGTTCGACTGGTACTTCTTTCTCTTATAGGGATGCCCGTGATATGCTTTCTATTCCTTCCCTTCTACTCACTTAAGTCAGTAGCTCCTTACTTACGTAAAAGAGTGCAAAGTTATAAATATAAGTGTGAGAATTTTCTTAGTCTAAGCAACTGACCACCAAGTGATTGCCTTGCCATCATGATCCACCTAGGACCTAATGCAAGTGATTGGGGGAAAGGCAAAGTAAAGCAATGGCTTAGGCATTAACAAGGTGGTGATAAAACTTGAGAACACTGACATCCAAGAACATGGTCATATAATATTAAATACACATGAATAATATGCTTAATACCAACGCAGGAACCTTCAACTTACAAGGATGGGGAATAACAGGAAGGCAGAGGGCCAATAGAGGGTCGGTTTATCTTACTTATCAATCCCGCCATATCCTGAAACCAAATGTGTATATTGCCAAAATTAAAAACTCAACAAAAATTAAATTAACTTAAGAATAATTAGGAATCCAAATAACAGAAGACAGCATACAGTTGAGTTAGAGGAAATAAGATTCTAATGCATCAATAAGCACTCTTACAGTTACAATACATTACTTGAAGATACTGCTAAGGAAAAATAGTAGCAAACCTTAAGACGGGTTTTTCCTTCAAACAAAAATCATAATTTTGTTTAATACACTACTTATAGAAACTGGAAAGGCAAAACAGTAGCAAAAGCTTAAGTGGGGTTTTCCCTCCAAACAAATGTCGTAGTTTTTTTTTATACATTACTTGTAGATACTGCAAAGACAAAACAGTAGCAAAACCTTAAGCGGGGTTTTTCCTTCAAACAAATATCATAATTTTGTTTAATGTAATATGCACATACAAACAAGACAAATGCTTTTTCTAAGCCTTAAATACATGAGGTTATATGTCATTCTAAACAATATAATTCTTCAAGAACTTCCCCTACAAAATAAAGGAAAGAAAAAGCAAAAGCAGGTATTAAGCAAGCTTCAGATCGATGCTTTTATTGACAACAAATAAACACTTTGTAGCACTTGAGTCTTATGCAAATTATCAATATGCCATTCTGTTGTATTGTATAAAGATGTACCATTTATCAAACTATGTTGCATGGACACAGCAGACTCAACATAATCTGTGTACTAGTACCAGAAATTTTAGAAAGAAAACAAGATGAACGGAGACAGAGAACATGATGATAAGTCAATCAATAACTTACATAATTTTGTTTTATAAAAAGGCCAGTACCAGTGTTGGTCTCACTTACGCAGGATGCTGGGAGAATTAAACTAAAGACAGAAATGACTTCTGGCATTATTTTTGCACAAAATGTTTGCTCCCAGACTTAAACTTGTATCCTCACGCGTGACAGTCCCAATGTTTTACCATTGCACCAAGCAATAGCCCCCTACTTTAGATCTTTACATATAAGTATGATCATGTAATTATATCCTTCTCTTCATCCTCATTTGCCATTTTATCTCATTTCTAGGTCAGCAAATATTCAAGTTTATGAATTATAGTATTTCTGTTATTTACCGTTATATTATTTTCTTATAATATGAGACAGCCATGTGTCTAGACATGTCAAAGTAACCTGCATGTCTAACACCATGCCCAAAGTGGATGCAGCTGCTCTATGGAACTCTTTATGCCACCTAGTTGTGAAGAGAAGTAAATGCCAGTATTCAGGCTAGAACTGATTACTCCAGTGAGCAACATTATTCAGACAACAGGGGGTGCACGCACTATTCAAGTGGTACCCCCCCACCCAACCACCATCTTTTTCTTCTATATATTCAGTTATTATCAAAACTTCTTTTCAGTTGTTTTTGTCTGTCAGAAATTCTATTCTACATTACCAAGTGGCATTTTTAGAAAAGATAAGCCAGTCCAAAACTGCTTCTTAGACAAAGCAGGGTATTGACTTAGTAGGATATAATAGATAAGTTGTTGATCAAATAGCCATTACAACACAAAGAATAGGGCCTTTTTAATTTTATCTCAAATCAAAAGAGTCAACATGAAGCCAAAAAGGAAAAAAGAAAAAGAAAAATCTTACAAAAGCTTTAAATGCGGGACGATGAGCAGCCATCTCATACATACAGCAACCTAGTCAACAAAGAAAAATTTCAGCCGAAGACAAAATAGAGCTATATAATCTAAAGAAAAGAAAAATAAAGGGAAATACATGCCTAGGGACCAAATGTCAGATTTGAAACCATAAGGAATATCTGCAAGAAGTTCAGGACACATGTAATTGGGAGTTCCAACCACCTGCACACAACAGAACAAAATGACTTTTAATCCTGCAGTGGAAATGCATAGCATAACGTGTCTCTTCGTTCTGGAATCAAATTCTTAGTATAACAATTCATACAAAAGTCAAATAACTTTATACTTGTTGAACAAGCATCTCAACAATTTTGATTGTATAGGAAAAAGAAATTGAATAGGGCTTCAATTAATATTCATAGATATTCGAGCACAACTCTGGGGAAGCACAACAAAATTAAAAGATCATTTGCATCAATAAATCTATGAGACTTATACAAACAAACGAAAAAAATGAACATCCT
Source organism: Nyssa sinensis (assembly GCA_008638375.1). Lineage (NCBI taxonomy): Eukaryota > Viridiplantae > Streptophyta > Magnoliopsida > Cornales > Nyssaceae > Nyssa > Nyssa sinensis. Next base: position 32,438,166 of record CM018031.1, read on the forward strand.
CACTTGTTTCAAGAAAATTGACATCTATGAACATACTAGAACAAAAGATAATCATCACAGGACCTTCTCAAATTGAATTGGAATTGACAAAGCACTTATTTTTTATAATTATTAAAAATGGTGCCCAAGTGGGGTAACCCCGTGAGAACAAGTATCAAGTAGTTACAAAGGTCTCAAAGACCCCAAAAAATCAACCAAGGAGATAGCATTTACATGAAAAGCCTCCTTGACCCAAAAAAATAAGAGGCGAAGAAAAAAATCTTTCAACAAAAAAGTTGGCTGTTCTTCCCCATAAAAAATACGCCTATTTCTCTCTTTCCAAAGGCACCACATGACGCAAGTAGGAACTAGGTGCCACACCCTTTTGGCATCCTTTCGAACTCGGCTTCCAGACCAGACAAGAAGCAACTCTTTAACCGATTTCGGCATGACCCAAAAAATACCGAATATAGAGATAACCAAATTCCAGCATTCACAGGCAATTGGACAATGGAGGAGAATATGATCCACCGACTCAGCTTCTTGCTTACACAGGTGGCATCTGTTAGCCAGATGGAACCCACATTTTTGCAAAGCATCCAATGTCATAATAGCCTTCCAAGAGGCCTCCCACACAAAAAAGACTTCTAGGTGATTGATCACGGAAATTTTTCCCCCCTCGTTGCCCACTAAACTTTTATAAAAAAAAGGATTTCACCGTAAAAGGACTTTCTTGTAAATTCCACTGCATTTTGTCAACTCTCCTCACTGAAGGTCGGAAATTCTGAATGAGCTGCCCCACTTCCCCTAGCTCCTAATCAAAGAAACCTCTTCTAAAGTCGGGGCTCCAAACACAATTCCCCCCATTCTTTACATAGCAATCCCTAATCCAAGCCTCTTTATTGCTAGCTAGACTGAACAACCTAGGAAACTTCACCCTCAAACAAACCTCCCCACACCACACATCCCCCCAAAATTTGACCCTATCCCCCTCTCCTACCTCAACCCTCACATGTTTCCAAAACTCCTTCAACCCTTTCATGATACCCCCCCCCCCCCCCCAAAACACAAAAACTACATCCCCAAGACCCTTCCAACCCCCAGGACCTCCATCCTTTGTCTACATAGCCATACCTCGTAGCATAATCTCCCTCCACATCTCCCCCTCTTCCTGTAATATCCTACATCTTATTACTTTTGTTATACTTTATTACTATATGTGAATCCACTTCAAGTAATGATAAAGTATGGATTAGAGTATGCTTTCAATATGACTGTGTGATTCAAAGTGATGAGTTTACTAATATGGATAGTGAGGCAATAATTAAAATCTTAGTAGAAGAAATTAGGAACAAAACGATATTTCTAGTAGGCTTTTAAAATGATTCTTGAGTTAAAACATAATTAATTAGGTTATTCCCTATTCTAAGGTTAAGCATAATTAAAGCATACTTAACTAAACTAACCTACTTTGTGATAGGTTATTGGAAAGTTCTTAAAAATTGTTATATCTAAACTAATTATATTTAATTAGTAACCTTAATACATGATTAGTGAATTAAGTTAATACTAATTGGGTTAATTTGGGTGTTTAAGTGAGATAGACTTGTACTAATCATAAGTTATAACCTAAACCTTATAATTATTTAAGGTAATTTTAATTAGAGAAAGGTAAGAAAGACAATTGTTCACATTGGCAAGGGACCTACAATTTGGAATATCTAACCCACCATTATTGACTATTCTTGAGGAGCTTGTGTAGAAATTTGTCTATATATATGTATGTATTATACATATTATATATATATATATATATATATATATACACACACATAAAAGGGACCAAAAAAAATCAAATTAGTAAGAGAGAGGAAATATATAGCTAATAAGAACAAGATACTTCAAATCTATGGGCGTTCACAAGGTGACACCTAGCCCAGATATAGATACATGTTTGTATCTATTATGCCTTACAAAATAAATTGTAGAGACAAACAAGAAACTCTCTAAAATGTGCTGGACAAAATAATAAAGCAAGGAAGAAAGTAGAGAAAACAAGAGAACAAGAAGGAGAAAGAAAGAAGCTTAAGGAGGACTAACCTAGAGATTGAATTCTTGAACAATCAAAGTATGAATTCTAGTCCTAATCTCTTATTCTTTAATTTAATAAAAAAAGAAACATTTAAAAATGATTAATAACTCAAATTCAATTAAGAATTGAATGAAATTCTAAACTAGTCTTGAAGTCCTAACAAGTTTTGCATAGAATAGTAATTACATGAATACAAGAGCAACATATATGATGTAAAAGGATGCATCATGATTAATGAGTGTTGATTAAACTAATTGGCTAATGATTAATGGTGTTAAAATAATCCTAGCACTACCAAGGTTATAATTAACATAATTAGATTATTAAAGGAACTCTAAATGCTAGAAATGGTAAAGAAAAATGCTGCTAAAAATTAAAAAAAAATACCTTAATTAAAGTTAAATGATTTGTCTAAATGATGATTCAAGATGCTAGATATAAGTGTTGAAAAGACCAACACAGGAAGTTAAAAATGAAACTTATAAGCAGAATAAATGGAGATGGTACAGCTGTTGTCCCAATTGTTTAAAAACTTTATATTTGATATAAATGAATTCCAACAAGAGTCAAAGGACACTTCAATGAAATTAGAATGTGAGAGAATTTATCATAATCCTAGATTGTGTTGTTTGAACTATAATGGAACAAGCGTAACTAAATAATGTTACATTACACTCAAATATGGTTCTAATATGAAATATATGTATGTAGAGTTCCTTAGGAGAAAAAGAGAATCAAGGAGTGCTTTAAAAGCACAAGGTGAGTAATCCAGTTCCCTGAAATGGTGAATTGAATGTGATATTGTTAAACATGTTATTCTATGTTTTAACAAGCAAAGCATTATGCTATATTTTCTATTGATGAAATTGAAGTATATTTTATAAGTATGTTTGATAAATAGATTTGTAAATCAATGGATAATCACATGATTTAAAATGTATTTCTATAGATGCCATTATACCGGCCCATTTTATTATGATGTCCTTATTGAAAGACCAAGAGCCGGTAGGCCAGAGATCTCTTCAATGTCACTATAAATGACTGTCATTATATATGACAGTTCGTTCAGAATCCAAGTCGACGCGGATTCTTCCGTTTCGACCGTTGTAATGGGCATGCTAAATGATATTTGATATCTGTTATGAGCTCTATTAGGCTACTTTTGCTATTCAAATGTTTAAATAGCAATTCCGTTTCTGAAAATGCATTTGAATTGTTTCAGTAATACTTGATATCTAAGATTTTATTTAAAATTTCTTTTGTTATAAAAACCCATGACAGGGCATTGGTATTATTCATAGAGCTTTGTCAGCTCACCCCATTTCCCAACCAATTTTTTAGGTAATAAAGCTTAAGATGGGGAGGGAACTTAAGGAAGAAGACTTTGTAAAATTGTATAGTAAGACTTGCAAATATCTCTTTTGAGCCTATGTAGGCTTCTGTATATTTACAATGGTTATTTTTGTGTGTTGGCCAGTTGTAGATGTAAATGACTTATAATATATTTTACAAGTGTGAATTTGATATTAAACTTAGAATTGATATGATCGAATGTGGTTGGTATGAGTTTGATGTGAACCTAACAGGTTAAAAATGTTACGCTTTCGCTATATTAATAAACTATCCATTATATAGCCCATTCAATTCTGTATAAAGCCTCGGTGGCCAGTCATGGACCATAACTCCATCCTATGGGGGGTGTGGGTCGTGACACTTCCTCCCCTAATCTCCACAACCATCTCCCATGGAAGGCCTCATTGAATTTTTTCAAATCCTTCACCCCTAGACACCCCCCCCCCCCCCCCCCCCCAAAAAAGTAGTCTAGCCTCTTAAACTTATCCCACTCAACTAAATGAGGTTTCCTAACATCACCTTTACTACCCCAAAGAAAGTCCCTTTGAATTTTTTCCAAGCTTCCTACACACCTTAACCAGCATGGGAAACAAAGACAAGAAGTACGTCGGGAGATTGCTTAGAACGCTCTTTACGAGAGTCAGCCTCCCTCCTTTAGAGAGAAGTTGTCCCTTCCAACCTGCCAAGGTGTCAACCAAGACCTCCATTCCGCTCACGTCACCCACTGGGAAAAAACTGCTCTTACTAAGATTGATTCTCATACCTGAAACAACCTCAAAGCAAGGAAGAATGCAACGAATATAGCGCAATTGGCGAACCAAGGGTTCGCATAAGATAATTGTATCATCTGCTAACATAAGATGGGACACCTCAGTGCCAGCTCCGCTCCTATCCGTCACCCTAAAACCTTTCAGCAAACCACACTCTTCAGCTCTGTACATCATTCGGCTCAGAGCTTCCATGACGAAAACAAAGAGGAGAGGGGATAGGGAATCCCCTTGCCTCGATCCCTTCGAAGACTGGAAGAACCTTGCTGGAGAACCATTCACCAGGACCGAAAAAGAGGCCGAAGAAATGCACACTTCTATCCAATCCCTCCATTTAGCCCCAAAACTCATCTTCCTCATCAAACTCAACAGGCAAATCCAATTGACGTTATCATAAGCTTTTTCAATGTCCAGCTTACACACTAGGCCCTTCTTCTTCTACTTTCTTCTCACATCGATACATTCATTGGTTATTAAGGCAGCATCAAGAATCTATCTCCCTTCTACGAAGGCGTTCTGGCTACGAGAAATTATGCTTCCCATGACCTTCTTCATTCTCCTAGACAATACCTTGGCCAACAATTTATAAATACAACCCACAAGGCTGATAGGCCTGAAATCCCAGATACTCTTTGCCCCATCCTCCTTGGGAATGAGAGCAATGAAAGTAGCATTTAGACTTCTTTCAAGGCTCCCATTCTGTGAAAACTCTCAAAAACAGCCATAACATCATCCTTAACACCAACCAACACTTCTAAGGAAAGCCATTGTAAATCCATCCGGCCCCCTAAAGCTTTATCACCCTCGCAACTCTCCAAGGCTTCCAACACCTCCTCAGTAAAAGCAGCTTCCAGACCAGTAGACTCAGCCCCATTTAGCCTGCTCACATTTAGGTCTTCTAAACCTGGCCTCCAATGCTTTGTTTCAGTATACAACCCCTTATAAACCCAGCAATACTACTCCTGATCTCCTCCTGCTCCTCTGTCATCCTCTAGTCATGAATGCTGATTGACGAGATTCCATTCCTTCTAGTATGGGCAGAAGCTGTCCTATGAAAGAACTTCGTATTGCGATCACCCTCCTTCAACCATAAAGTCCGGGACTTCTGCCTCCAGGATATTTCTTCAAACTTCATAATCAAACACAGCTGTCCCTTCAGCCCTTCCTTTTCCATACTCTTCTCCTCCGAGATAGGCCCTGACTGTTCCTCATCCAACTCCAAGATTTTGTGCATAATTCTATCCTTCTTTGTCTTAATGTTCCCATAAACTTCCTTCTTCCATCTCTTGATGTCTTCTTTCAAATTTCTCAACTTTTTGGCAATCCTGAAACTAGGAGATCCTTCCACTTGGCAGGTCTGCCACCAGCCACCCACCAAGTCCACGAACTCCTCCTCCTCAAGCCACATATTCTCAAACCTGAATGGCCTGCTACCTCTGTTAAACTCCCCACAAAACAGCATCAGGGGGATATGATCAAAGCAGGGCCGTGGGAGGCCATTGGACACCAGAAACCTATCAATGCAAGACATAAAAGGTCTAAGCCTTCCACTGGACCACGTAAACCTTCCTCCTTCAAGCGGTAGATCTATTAGATTCAGTCTGTTGATGAAGCCATTGAATCTCTCATTCCATTCGTCAGTTTGTCCCCATTTAGTCTATCATCAGGAGACCGGGTTATGTTGAAGTCCCCTCCTAAGCGCCAGGGTCAAGGCCACAACTGCTGAACTTGTTCCAATTCATCCTACAGCCCTCTTCTCTCCCTATCAACCAAAGGCCCATAGATACCAGAAAGAACCCATTTGAAAGAGTTCTCAATCATGTCAAAGTTACAAGAAACCGAGAACAATCCCAACCAATAATCTAGACATTGTAGCTTCCTTGAATCCCATGCTATGAGGATGCCACCCGCAATTCCCCTAGCTTCCAATGCAAACCATTTGACCCACCTATGCCCCCAAATCGAGCATACCAAGCTATTACACACCTTTTCCACCTTTGTCTCCGGAAGACACGCAATCTCTGGCTTCCAATCTTTCAGCAGGCCCCTAATTATCGTCCTTTTATCTAGGTCATTAAGCCCACGCACATTCAAGCAAAGTATTTTGAGATTCATTGATCACTCAAGCATAGAATCATACCTGAGGTCTCCCCCTCCATACAATCTTGCTTCCTTCCTTCATAGTTAACTGAGCATGATAACTCTTTAAGGCCTTTCCCAACCTTTTCTCAGTTACCTCCTCCTCTGTCTCTGATCCTCCACTACCATTTCGACGGGGCTGTCAGTTGCATAGCACAATCTCCTTGAACAGACTCATCAATCAATCTTCAAACCCTTCGCAAGAGACCCTCAAAATCTTGCTAACTTTCCCTATTCTTCTCAATACCCAATCTGCCGACGCCCTCTGTTGCTTGTTCCCAACTTCCTTTGAGAGATTCCCTGTTCCTCCCTCCTTATCGCAGGTCTGACCCTCAGTCCAGATTCCCGCTAATGGGTCACACTGAATAGGAGTTTCGTCTACCCATTATTCTCTAACAATGATCTCTCGGCTCTGTATTACTTCCTCCCCTTCTGTTCCCTGATCACCAAGGTGCCCAATATGATCTCGGAAATCTTCTATTTTGAACAACAATCTTCCCACGTTTCGGTTGTCTCCTTGATGCAAGACTTCCTTGCAAAAGCTAGACTCCAAGCATCACAAGAAATCTTGCTCTTCAAGGAGGCTGCCTCTGTCTGATTCAATCCACTATGAGCCTAACTCTCTCTCCAGAACAGAACTCAGATCTTCTCCTACTCCTTTGCCCTCAGATAGCTCTGCAATGCAGTGGATCAGGTTCCCATCATCCTCTTTCTTGGATCTGCTCTTCATCAAGCCCTTCAATCTCCAGAGCCTTCTCGATTCTTCTTTCCTCATCGCACCCCGAGCTGGGTCCTCCCGATCCCTGGGCTTCGATGCTTTCCTCACCAATTGGGACCACAATTCTTAAATCCCTATTTTGGGCCACTGGTCCCATTTTACCCACTGTTCTCTTAGCCACATAACCCTTTGAGCTTTGGGCCTCGCCCATTCTGGTCCCATTCCATCCACTACCCTTGTCCCTCTCTTTGAGCCCACGTCACATAATCCCACTATAACCCCATCGACGATCCCACGTGCTCCCAAATCCACGTGTCACTTCCCCCTTTCCCCATTTTTTAAAATTTAAAATCCCTGCATTTGCAGAGAAGATCCAACTGCGATGATCAACACCTGTCCCTTCCCATCTACCCTTGTCCTTTCTGGCTTCCTTACGTGCCTTAGGCACGTGTAGCTGCATCACCCCTGACCTTCTTTCCTCCAACATTGCAAATCCTTTCCCTTTCCGATTGAGATTCCGATCCATAAACCCCGGACCCGCTTCCGACCAAATCGGGCCCACAAACCTCCATTGGCTGCACGCAATGCGAAAAGTTGCCGAAATGTCTTCCGCTCTAGCATTGATCATTAATATGACCCACCGGAGTTGTCTACGTTCTGCCATGGGTTCATTAGTCTTAACAAAACCACCATAGCAATCCTTGATCGCTTTGAATACTTTTGTACTCCACATAACAACTGAAAAGTTGTTAGTGATATGGAGTTGTGTTGCCAGGGAAGAATAATAGATTGGGAGGTGCGAGGGGCTTGTCCCCTGCAATACGGTAAGGGTATATTGGAGAATTTCAATGTATCCGATTAGGGTTAGGATTTAACGAAAATGCAGTATAAATTCATTGTAACCCTATTTTCTAATTAATGTAAAATATAGCCGCACCCGTGAACGTAGACACATTGCCGAACCACGTAAATTTTCTGTATCGATTTCTCTCTTTCTCTCAAATTCTTGTTACATAAATCATTAATTTCACAACAAAGGCCCATCGCTTGCATCTAGGTTTTTTTCTTCTCCCCTATGTTGTCACAACAACCCTTCAGCGACCATCTTTGCAAGAAAACTGGCTAGCCTTCGAACACCCAATCTTGTTTGCTTAGAATTCTTTTCACTTCCCACTTCCTTTCTACCCATCTCAGGACTTGCTGTCTATCTAGCACCACTGAGTCAAAGTCACCGACTCTTTCCACTATGCACCTTTGTAAGAACTCTAACCTCCTTTCGCAAGACGCAAAATTGACCATCACATCCTCCCACTCATCCCTCCCATTCACCTCTACCTCTATTGGCTCCGACGACCAACCCCTATTTTTGCAGCTTTCAGAAAGGATTTCTTTGGCATCATTGCCTTTCTTGGCTTCAAAAGCCTAAGATGTCTAAATGCAGTGGCCACCATCGTCTACCCTCCCTCTTTGTCATCCTCCGAGAGGAAAATATTCCGGTTAACCACTTCTGATTGCCCTTCCAATTTTATGAAGTTTCCCCATCTGTTCAAACCCTTCCATAGCCATAGACTCCTATTCCTTCCATGGTGTTAAATGACGGTCGTTACATTACGTATCAATTTTTTGACCTTCCGATACCAATACTGACCGATATATCGATGTTACTAAAATTTACAGCCGTATCGGCTGATACCGTTACGTATCAGCCGTTATGGGCGTTACAGGCCGTTACAAAACCATTACGGGACTGTTACATCTATTTTATTTTTTTTTTTTATTTTTTTTTTTTTCTACAGAATTCTTATGATTTCTATTTTTATAACATTTATATATAAGAGAGATACTTAACAAAATAATCTAAACAAAATTAAAATAGGTTACCAAAATATTCGAGGTCAATACGAACTTGAAAAGGCCTCTTGGCCGCAAATTTTTTAATTTTTCTTTATTCCATAACTAATCAACTAAATTGATTTTCATGCTTATAATTATTTTTTGTTATTATTTATATTATTCTTTGTAATGCTACTTCAAATTAAATGATATTTCTTATTAATTTAACTTTAAAATATCCATATAAAGTAATAAAATATATTCTTAAGTGTTATTTATAAAAAAAAAAAAATCTTTTTAGGTGTTAGAAAATTAAAAATTAATAGTAAAAAATATTAAAACTATAACGATTGTAATCAAAATATGTGTATCAATGACTTTCATGAAATTTGCTAGTTTTTGAAAAAAAGTCACAGTTGCGGTTTCCGATTCTCGTTACGAATAACCCGATACTCCCGATACCGTTACACCCTGACCAATTCGTATCCCGCGACCACGATTTAAATCCATGATTCCTTCCATGGAGGCTATCAGATAAGGCGTCCTCTTATTTCCACTCGATACCTCCTCCAATGTGCGGCATCATAATCATTCAAGTTCTGTCCTTGTAACCCTTAGTCTATGGACCACATTAGAGCCCCTTTCTATGATCTGGTAATACTCGCTAGTATCACTGTTCTTGTTGACAACATCAAAGGACTTGCCACCTATCTGTGAGAACATCTATGGCTGAAACAGAGAGAATGCTGAAGTTTTTAGGAAATTTCTTATTAAAGTTGTCTCCAATTCTGGTTTTACTCAATAAAAGATTCATGGTTACCAACTGCAATTCAAGTTTAGTGAATCAATTTCATTTCTCTTTCAAATGAAAATCTAGAAATTTAAATATGCTCAAATAAACATAAAAAAAATGAGCGTTTGTCCATTCCACACTACTTTATGTAACATTTTTTTTTTCCAGTTCTATCACATTTTAATTTGTTAAATTGTAGGAAACAAAAATATTAGCAACAACAATACAACATCTTCACTTCCTAACATGGATAACAGCCTTCATATTATTATATACACACCTGTTTCTTAAGATTTTTAGTCCATATATCTATATACCACATTAGTTTTGGTCCACATGTAGCAAATCAGATGTTTCCAACATTAACGCAACTTCAAATACAAGGATATCATGCATACTGAGCAACATAATTATGTAAATATAGTGTATGCATCCATAGAAATATTTCGGGTTTAGGTACGCGCATGAAGAGTTCTCCATTCCCATCTTTATTACAGTTTCATATTTAAGCAATTTATCATCATTTCCTGAAAGAAACTATACCTTGAAAACAGAATATAATGTAAAGTCTTTAATTCCTTACAAATGCTAAAAAAAAATTTTTTTTTTTTTTGGGGGGGGGGGGGGGGGGGTATACATATAATATATGTATGTATGTGTGTGTAGAGAGAGAGAGAGAGAGAGCACATACTGAAGAAGCCAAGTCATCAGCCTTCAAAGTTTTAGCAAGTCCAAAATCCCCTAGTTAAATATTAGATTTGAAGTAAAATTAGTACCAAGGCTTGGATCAGAGGAAAAAATCCAGTTTTACTCCATAAAAAAAAAAAAAAGGGTTAAGTCAAACTCACCAAGGCGGATATCTTGATCTTTGGTTAGAAAGATGTTGGAACACTGCCAAGAAGTTGCTAAAGAAATTAGTATATATAATTTTTGTAAAAAAATAAAGAGAAAAGAAATCAAACCAATACTCATTTCCATACTTTTAGGTCTCGATGTAGAACAAAATTTGAATGCAGGTATTCGACCGCCAATAGCAGTTGAGCAAACCACTTGCAGAGTTTCTGAGTAAAACCCACAATTATCAACAATCTCGTACAATCCAAAAGATTGATCACTACGCTAAGAAAGTGAAAAGATATATAAAGAAAATGAAAAAGCAATTCTAAGACATCACAAATTGTTGGATCATTTTCTCTGGTTATTGTCTAAACTGCCCCAGTTACATAATTTTGAATGGGCATTTGAGAAGAGGCATCATGAAAATAACACTTTCCAAAGTGAAAGGGTATACCTCCTCAGGAAAATATTGCCCATTTGATCTTTTCATCAATTCAGCCCTGTTAAAAAGTTGCAAATCAACAATGTGAAATTTTATTTGAATTTATAACTTAATAGATAAGCACTGTAAGTCAAATTTAGATTTTCTTTTAGAATCTCACATGTCTCCGCCCTCACAGTATCCAGTAACAATGCAAACATAGCAACCCTACAGTATGAATCATGACTAACAATTAATGACCAAAATGACGCGCATAGAACAAGGTACCAAATCAAATAGAATTTAACGATTATAGAGAAAGTGGGGCGACTAACCTTCTCTACCCACGCTTCCTTAAATTCAACAATGTATGGGTGTTGAATTCGTGCAATTAGAGCCATCTACAAGTCCACATTATAAAAACATATATGGTAATAAGGGTATATATGCATGTCTATATATGTGTTCGTAAAGATCAAATTTTAATATAAGACAAAACGAAAATAAAGATCGGCTAAATTGGCCTACCTCTTGATGAGCAGATCTCCTGCAACGTTCAGTCTGTCGTGCTAGACGAATCTTCTTTAAGACATACCTGAAATTTCATAAAGATCCATATGAGGAACTAAAGGTCTACATTACAATATTTATCATTAAAGATAAAATCTGGAGACAGAGAATCTTGAGAAACAAAAAGGGACATACTTCTTTTTTTCCAACTTGTGATTGACGAGAATGGCGGCCCCGAATGCTCCGCGACCAATCTGCTCCATGATCTCATACTGATCCATCCGAGACTCCATGAATCTTTCGATCCAATACTATCACAAAATATTTGTATATATATGGATATATATATATATGCCAAAATGTAAAGCCAATTCGTGTTTCCCTTCGTATATGCTTTAATCAATCAATCTGCTAACATTACCCTCACATGATTTCACGCTCAAATTGCAGTAAACAATGCTCTAATCTTTGGATCTCCAAGAAACTCTTCGAAGCATTCGTAGATCAAAACCAAAGAATCTCTCATCCACATATACATACATTTATATAAACATGCCCTAATATTCACTATAAATCAGTTGCCTAGCCTTCTCTGATTCCATCCCCAAATGCTCTCCTTCTTGCCCTCCTTCGATCAGATTCAAATCAAATTCCACTTTCAGTCAACAAAGTGAGACCTCCTCCCATTCGCCTCGCTCAGTGTTTCTAATTTTTTTTTTACATTTTTGGCTTCATTTCCGTATTTTTCCCCTCCTCTCTCTCTCTCTCTCTAAAATGATATCCGAAACAAGAAAAACACACTTTCCCTCAATTTTTTTGGGAGAGAGCACAATTATTAAACTGAAAGATATGGTTAAGCAGTTAATCATGGTTACAAGTAGGTTTAGTTTACTACCAATCTTATTTTTCTCTTTTCCTCATTCTAGAGAGAGAGCTCGCTCATGGGTATGCTTCGTTCTACGCCGACAAGACCAGCTGGTCCGCGAGCCTCTAAGTAGAGCCAGACAGAAAAAAAGATGACCCACAGCACGACTCCATCAAAACCGTCCGTTGCCGTTCCAACCACTATTAATCAGCCTCAGCTCCTAATCCGTACCTGATGATTCAATTTCAACCGTCCAAGAAACGGAACTTAATGTTGCTTTTGACCACAGCGCATAGTCCAATGAGTTGACAAATCAAACTATGATTATTATCTTCTACAGGAGTGTATTAATGCAGAGTGTGGTATCAGTTGCCAAAGCATGTGCCTTTGCATATACCTTGTTCCCTCTTTCTAACGTGCGCCTTAGTAACAAAACTTTTGTACTCTTAAAAATTAGGATAATTACCCTATTCGGTATTATTCATAAATAATTCTTAAATTATATTTGACTACTTTTAAAATCATAAATAAGCTTTACATTTTAAAAATAATTTTTGTTTATTCCAAGTAATTCTAAAACAAAAAGTAATGTTTTGTTAACAAATACATCCTTTTCTTATATTTTTTGAATTATTAACTTTATTGTTTTAAATAAATTTAAAAAAATAATTCAGACACTAAATTTATTACGATTTATGCAAGAAAAATTAACAAAATTCTTCGGCGATAGACGATAGACGATAATAAGCTGTATGCCACATGGGTCGTGTCTTCTTGGTGTGCTGGACTGCCATGCTGGAGGGTTGTGATTGGTCGGGGAAGTCTAGTTTTCTCCGGCATCATTGGATCGTTTTCTGGAATTGGCTATAATGCACACATGGAGATGAGACGGGCATCCTGACTCTTGGGACCATGACTTTGGGATCGGGTTCGGCATGGTGGGCCCAGACCCATCAACTTTGCTAACGTGCTCCACTGAGATTTAGTGGTGGGGTTAGGTTAAAAGCCATTGGTCATTTAGGTAAGTTAGCTTGTCACACCTTTTACCTTAGATAAATTAATAGTCTAACTTTTTGAATGAATAGATAAATAATTGTAATAATTATTCTAATAGAGCTAATCTATGTGTTCGCACGAACTCAATTTGAAACTTATAGTCCCTCAGATTGAGTAATTTTTTTTCACTTGTGAACTATTATGATTCTAATTGAATTTAATGTTATTACTTTTCTTTGAGTAGCATTATTTTATGAGTATTAAATAATTAATAAAAAAAAGTGCTAAATATTCATTTTTTATTTTTATATTTTAATTCAAAAAGTGTTACTCAAATAATATAAACTAAATATTTGATAATCACTCGACGTTACCATATTATTTATACAATAATTTTTGAACTAAAATATTGAGAAGAATAACATTGGTGAAGTGTTAAGGATCATAACATTATTGTTTGGAACCTACATAAAAAGCTATAAAGAAAGGCTGTCATTGTAGTTGTCACCATCTATCTTATACAAAAATTGAATGAAAATGAGAAATAAAGAGAAGAATCTATTATTTTTAATTTTTATCTTTCAAATATTGTTATACATTAATATATATATATAAGGTTATAATTGTAAAAAAAATTAAAAATTCTTCTCCGTCTCAAATTTTGTTCTTTTTCAACTAAACAGATGAGAAAGCCGACTGACGGTACAATTCACTTTACCTAAAGCCACGTTTTTCATCCTTTTTACATTTATATTCAATTTTTAAAATCTTTACTACTAAGTAAGGTTTTTTTTTAAAAAAAAAAAAGAAAGAAACCCTTGCACTTATATTTATTATTTTTAAACTTACGTTCGAGACATATTGTATGTCTAGATGTCAACATGCCCAAAAGGGTCCAACTATTTGGTACTCCAAGGCTAATTTTGACATTGGGTATTAATCATTTGTTCTTGGATAAAGTAATAGCTCATGAATGTTTTGGAAAAAAAAAAAAAGTACTTAAAAGTATGAATTCAAATGTATGAAGTTCAAACTTGCCAAGATCAACTACACTTGTTCATGTGGTTAGAATTTGAGTATTTATAAGAGGAAGAAAAAACCCACTTGGTGTTTGACGTCATCAAAAAGTTGTCCAATATGATGAACGGCTATGATTCTTCTTCTTTTTAATCTAATAAGCATGTTAGCAAAATAAGGGCATTGGTGGAATACTAGTAATGGATATTCCAATATTTAGTCAGTAACTGAACTAGATTTGCTAGAATGAGAATTTTCAATGTGCATACCTTGGCCCTAGATTTTTAGTGAACATAGGTAAGCTAGTTGGATTAAATTTTTTTTTATTTAGTACAAGTAAGATTTGTCTTAAATATTGAAGTGATAGTTACCAAATAGAAGTCTATCTCCAAGTTACCATGGGACTACAGGTATTTGTGTTAAGATTATGGGTTCAATATTATAATTGGCTAATTCGGTTAGACAAAACATGTTTTGTGTGTAATTCTTACATAAGTCCTTCGAGTGAGTACTTCGATGCCAATTCTTTTCCAAGTTCGTTCAAGAGACATTACCGTGTATCACTACTAATCGACTTGGTTCTCGAAGGGTAAAATTATCTTTTGTATTTAATTCAGATCTCACACACTCACATCATGCATGCATTGCATATAAATTTTATTTTATCATCATGTATATGATTGACTTGTGGTTGTGAATTAATTCTCCCAAAATACATCTTTAAAACTCTTATAGGAAAATTTTAATTCACAAGACAAACAATGAATGAGAAACTCACTGTTACTCATTTGAACGAAGCTTGGCTCGTTTGAACGAACAGCAAAGAAGTTCGTTCTCATTCATTTTCATTCGTTCAAACCTCTGTATCAAACGAGTTGTTGCAACCTCAAAGTTGATAAACCAATATCAATATTTTAGAAGAAGCTCCGACTGATCAAAAAGCACAATATCAATATTTTAGAAGAGAGACAATACAAGAGAGAGAGAAAGAGAGCGCAACCATGATAAACCAAAAGTTAGAGAGCCTATGAGAGAGCTAACCATTTTTAACCAATTTGAGCGAGAGAGAGAGAGAGAGAGAGAGAGAACCATGCTTAACCAAAATTTGAAAAAAAGTGCTCAAAGCTCCAAGTAGAAATATTAGACAAGATACTTAAAAATTGAAGCAAAAGAGCCATGGCTCTCTTTCTCTGATTTGGTGCGATTTCAGGAACGTGGTGCTTCGTTACCCGCCAGCCGAAGTTGGTACGATTGTCATTAACATCACGTGCCTTCATTTTTAAGTATTTTCTCAACCAATCCGACGGCTTGGATTTTCTTAATCCATTGACCTTAATTGAAAAATTAAATGAACGTGATTGAAGTATTAATAAGACAATCACATGCTAACCTGCATATTAAAAAAACAAAAAAACATTTTACAGTTGCGGCTATCAAATCTAACCACCTAGCCAAATATATAATTGCAATCAAACAATTTTGAGTTGCATATATATATATATATATTATTGTTCACTCAAAAAAATATTTATATAGCTCAAATTTTAAAATATGTTATATCACACACGCCCTTACTTCTCACATTGAAATTGGCCATTCAATACAAAGTTTGACCATATGAATGCTGATATCCTCCAGCTTCTTCTCATTAACTGCCTACATTGTTTCCATTATATTTTTCTCTTTTTGTCAGAATATAAAATATGATTTGAAAAATTGTAATCATAAAAATATATATGATTTGGAGAAATCAATAAGTGTAAATTTTCATTTAAGTGAAGACAGGCAAGAAGTAATAAACACCTTTTGGTATTAGGGGTAAACAAAAATACATAAAATTAAATTTTTATAATTTTAGGGGCCATTGCCCCCTCTGCCTCTGGCGATAGAGGAGTTAAATGAGGTGCAAGAGTTGTTCAGCCAAGCTGCGGATAACTGCTTGAACTTAAAGAAATCATATTGAAGACAATGACATGTTCAGTTTATTTGCAGACAGTATTTCTGGTGAAAAATATCAACAAGAAAAAATGGAAATAACCTGAATTATAATGATTTTCATTGTAGATGTAACTTTTTTTGAAGAGTCGATTATTATTAAGTTTTACGAGCGTAAGTTGAAGACAAAGCATTGTAATCTCAAAAATTATAGACTCTAGGATTAAGTCTAATATTGCTGACATGACATCGTTATTGTTTTAACTGGATGAGAATAAATACTCATATCTCCTTAGTGTAGAATGAGACTTGAACTCATGACTTTTTTATCGAGAGAGTCATGGATGGCCAATTGAACTAACCTCGGTTGGTTTAATTTGTCACTGTTTTGACATTTGTTAGCTATTACTCCGGTGATTACTGTTCACATATCATGGAAATTGAATTTTTAATTAATTTTGATCCCCGTTTCCATCATTTTTGGTAGAGTTTGTTCCTCTGATTGTTCATTGCTACGGTTTTATAGCGTCTTCTGAGGGCTTGCGGTTACGACTCAGTGCATTATGGCATTTTTTCGTGGTTCATTTGATCATTTTCTTATATTAGAATTTTTGGATTTGTTTGTTTGTTTGGGCTGGAGTCTTTTCAAATTTGATTTTTCGGTTTGTAAGATTATTGACTTAGTAAGTTATTGTTTAGTATTGTTTGTTTATCTTATATTAGTTAATTTTTGTGTGTTTTTCAGGGCACGATTTCATTTTACACCAGCAAGTTTCTGTTTTTATTTTTCAATTTTCTAATTTATATTTATGTTTTTGATTGCTTTTTTTTTTTTTTTCTTTCTTCTATACCAATTTTCTTCTGTGCTTGATTGTGCCTTTTCTGTTGCTCTATTTTCTAAGTTTAATTTGCTTAAGAAATTAGTGGAAAATTGTGTGTTGTTATTTTGTATAGTTATAGGAAATTACATTTGCCAATCTTTTTACTTATTTTTTGCTAGATGAATCAAAGATCTTTTTCTTTTTCGAGTATATTTGTATTTGAGACACAAAATTTTTTGTCTGTCATTTTTTACATTAATCAAATATAAATATTGTCTAGTGAAATTTCTCCGTTGTAAATTATAATGTATTATAATTAAATTAAACACGAATAAGATATAATATTCTGTTTGAGATTAAAAGTCCTTGTAAAATATTTTTATTTGATAGTGTCTCTCTCTAAATAATCAACTCAAAGTGGCTTTTATGAACACAATAGTACAAGGGAAAGAGACTTAAGAGATCAACTAGTGGTGCCCATGTAAAAGAGAAGTGAGTGGACGCAAGACCATGGAGCGTAGGAGAGGGAGTCGAACAGAGGAGGTGAGAAGTAGCGAATGGAAACCTCTCATCTTTAGACGAAAGAGATTTGATCATTCGGTAAGCAGGGGTAAGAATGTTTTGTTTACTATCTCTGTTGACAATCTACCAAGATCTACGCATCAGGCTGAACTTCGTAAACTTCTCACAAATTTTGGGGTTTTAAGGATATATTTACCCTAAATAAGACAAGGGCTAGAACAAGGTCTATATTCGGCTTCGTCAGATACAGTTGCTCGGTTGCTGTGGATATAGCTATTCAAAAGGCAAATGGACTTTGGTGTAAGGATTCAATCCTCAGGGTAAAGAGGGCTGAGTTCAAAAAATCAACAAAAGCAACAAAGATCAGTTCGTCACCTTCTATGCAGACTCATCGTCATGGTTTTGGTGCTGACATTAAGGATGCAACCCTTGGCAAGTCACCTCATTCTTTGGCTGATGTTTTAAAACGAAATCATAGGCTAAGTCAATCTATTTATTTTGGAACCTGTTATTACTCTTGAAGTTCAAGAAATCGGTAATGGGTGGTTAGTAAGGAGTTTGCTAGTTAAATCGCATTCTCCCCGTTCTATAGACTTCCTATATAAGGCTCTTGTAAGCGATGGCATTCTTGGTAAACAGCCAAGGGATTGGGGTGACAACAATGTAGTCCTAACCTTTCCATCAGCTGAAAACAAAAATGCAATGTTCGGAATACGTGTTTGGTAAATTATTTATTTTAATTTTTTAAAATTTAAATTATCATATTCAAATATATTTTTTACACTTATTAAAAAATTAATTACCAAATTTTCAGAAATATTTTTAAAAAAATTATATCTAAATCACTATCTAAGTGCAGCCGTGACTTTTTTCAAAATTCGCATACTATGGGGGTGATGTTATCTAGCTAAACAATGCAACTACCAAGATGGATTCTTTTACATGCGAAAAAAATTGAGATCAACACAAGTTGTTTTGAGCCCATTAAAAAGGTTATTGTCTTGACTTACAAGGGCTCTAAGTATTTCACCATAGTCATGGAAGAACAAATCGTTAAACCTCGTATCATTCAACCTTCTTATCATTGTAACACGGGCCATGTTAACCTTGAAGACGCACAGCAACTCGTGGCCGGAAGTGACAATGATTCATGTGAAGATAAGGTGGCATGCAACGTAGACAAAGTGTATTACGTGGAGAATCCTCCTGTTCCATTGGCTGGTGATTTGTCCAACTCAGTTGGGCATGAATTTTAATTTCCATTGAACAATGAATCTGGTAAGGGGAGATTGAAGAGTCGTGTGGATACCAATGTGGAAGTCAGCACATGCGTCGAAAGTAATAATGATCTTATATCTGATGAGGTGTCTAAACAAAACTCCAGTTCAAGTGGCTGTGTAGACGGCGCAGAGGACCTCTCTTCAACTGTGGATTTAGTAAGGAGTCTTAAGTGGGCCTATTTCAGATTACCCTAGAATTCAACTTCGGGTGTTTTTGGGCCAGGAAAAATGTAAGTGTGTTGGTCCTATTCTATTGGTGCCCATTTCGGATAGCTCTACCTCAGATTCTTCATCAAGGCTACAATGCTCTCTAAAGTCCACCCAAAATGCAAGTCACACGTCGTGTCCGACTATTCTAGAAGATGATTTAAGCTTTCCACTTTCCCAATCTGTAAGGGCTTTTAAGAAAAGTAAAGCTACGAGAAAATCAAGTTTATGCCCTGGTCTCGGCTCTTTCAAATTGGGCAATTTCCTTTTATCTCAAGCTAGGAGAAGATCTAAGAAAAAGAAAAAGAACTTGATTGTTTGTGCGGCTACTGCATATATATATATATATATATATATATATATATCATTATTTATTAAATTTGATTCAATCAATACTCAAAGGAAGCTATTGTTGGATGAAGCGCAAGCAACACGGGAGCTAGGAAAATTACTTTTAGTTGTAGTATTAAAGACTATGAAGTTGTTTGCAAAATAGTGGAGTTTGAGAAAAAAGATACCGGCTTGGCTTCACAAGTACCAGGGGGCTCTTCCAAATGTGTCTCCCTCTATTTGGTGGTTATTGGTGATTTTTGTCTTTCAATGATTTTCTTATCTTGGAATATTAGAGGGATCGACAAGCCTAAAAAGATGAGAAAATTAAGGAATTTAATCATGTAGGAGAAGGTAGATTTTTTTTTTTATTGCCAGAAACAAATAAGTCCAATATATTAGAGGGTTTGTGCAATTATTGTGACCATGGAATGAGTTTGATTTTTTGGCTGTTGACTCTATAGGAAATTGGTGGTTTATTGTGTATATAGAACCCAGTTTTCTCTATTGAGGATTGTTGCTGCAATAGACACTTCTTGCTTCTCTTAGGTATTTCATCTTCAAAATTTCCTTCTTGTGTCATTAATTTGCATGCCCCCACTGATGTCAGAAATAGAAATGCTTTGTGAAATTCTTTACTCAATAAAAAGCAATCTTTTGTATTTCCATGGTTTATTGTTTGGAGACTTCAATGAAATAAGGAAAGTCAGCGAAAGGAGATGATGCTCCAGCAGAGATAAGGGGATAAAGGACTTTAATGAATTCATAAGTGCGATGGAGTTTTCAGACTTACCAATGTTTGACAGGAAATTTACATGGTGCAAGTCTCACAATGAAGATCAATGGAGTAAAATCGATCAGTTTCTTTTGTATCTTGATTGGCTTGTAAACTTTAGCTTTAAAGCTTGGGGTCTTCATAGATCCATCAAGAATCATTGGCCTATTATTATAAAGGAGGATTACTTCAAGAGATTGGGCCCCAGGCCATTCAGATTTATTAATGCTTGGTCGCTTCGCCCTTAGTTTCTTCCAATGGTTGACAAGTTCTGGAAAGAATTCAAGGTAGTGGGATGGTTGGTTTTAAACTTTTTGAAAAATATGCAAGGTCTTAGAGCTTCCCTAAAAAACTAGAATCTATCCGAGTTCAGGAATGTGAATGAAAAAGTAAGGCTGGCTGAAAAGCTTTAGCACTCTTTGGATATTACAGCTGAATCCAGACCACTCGATGCTTGTGAATCCCTCAAAGAGCAAGGAACTGAGATGTGAAAATTGGAAATTAAGAAGGCTGTTGGAAAGCATGCGGCACCAAAATTCTTAGGTCAACTGGATATCTAAAGGGGTCATGAAGACAACGTACTTCCATCTAATTGCTAAAGGTAGATAGAATCACAATATGATCAATTCTTTATCTGTTAATGGCACAAAAATTTATGATCTTATTAGACTTAAAGATACATTTAAAGCCCACTTTCAGGTTTGTTTTAGCTTTAAGTCCCGGTGTAAAACTAACCTAGAAGGGAAGGGAGTTGAATAGGTATGCTTAATTTTTCAATATATCCAATTCTTCAACTATAACACTACCAACTATTTCAAATGGAAAATAAAAAAATTGCAATTATAATGTATATTCAACTAATATATACAAGTCTATCAATTATCGCATGTCATTCAAATATACAATCATATAGTGTTGATCAATGCATACTATTCAACTAAGCCCAATTAATTCACAAGTTCAATTTAGATATCAATTTATCAATTCAACTCAAATTCAACTTTGTGATCAATCAACAATTCACCAATTCAATTTGCCTAATTGTGGTTTCCAATTATCATTTCAATATTTTATGAACACAATTATGGAAACCTAAATTGTCAAGTAAACGGAAGCAATTATATTTAGTAAATTATGAATTGAAAACACACAAAAAAATAAGAGTGCAAACCACAATGAGGACAGAGAAACCATCTTAGTGGAAAACTCCGGAGCCAACCAATGCTCGGGGAAGCATTCACTATGATCGAGATTGAATTACATGTAAACTTGACACGGTCTAAGTACCTTTAGCACCATTCTATGCATTCACGTTGTCAACCTCCTCCCTTGAATCTAGAAGCTCCTCATAGATGAATTCTCCATATAGCCGGATCCTTTTTCCGTCTCAAACTCCTCCAATCAGGCCTTTCATAATTGTGAATCCACACAACCTCAATATTTACCGATTGCTTAACGTCGAATCATCAAGCTTAAACTCTCTTCTCAAATGGTGAGAATGTGAATTTAGGGCTACTTGATGTGATTAGGATCATGTGAAATTAATCGAAATCAATTCGTGAAATCAATAGAGAGAGGCATGAAATGAAACATATATGAAATTCTTCAATGGAAGTTCTTAGATCTAGCAATTCTAAGGCACTCATAATGATGAACTCTCAATGCTCTGTTTTCTTTATTCTCTCTTCACACAACTCTGAATTTTCGTGTATTTATTGTGTGAAGATCAAATCTCAAACAGTTTGAAAAACTATTTTACGCAGTGCTCGTTTGAACGAAGATAGCTCGTTTGAATGACCAGCTTATTCATTGGAACGAATATGAAATGAGCTCCAAATGAGCAAAACTTTGAGGTTGCAGCTCTTCGTTTGAATTCAAAGCTTTCGAATGAATGATAACGAACAAATGACCTTTCAGTTGTTCATTTGAATGAGCCACTAGGCTCATTCAAACGACCAACAAAAAGTTCTCATTCTCTATTTACCTTGTGAAATTAATTTTCCCAAGTCTTTGAAATATGCATGTTTGAAAAATTTATTTCAGAATCACAAGACCACTTCACACATGATAATATAAAATAAACTATATGCTATGCATGTAATGTGTAAATGTGTGAGATCCAAATCATGACAAAAGTCCAAATAACCCAATTACCCCTCTAGTACCAAGACGGCTAATAGTAGATCACGGCAATGAAGCTTGAACCTTCTTGGTATACAATAGGCATTGAGATACTCTAAACTTAGGATTAATGTAGTGATTACATTAAAAGCACATTTTGTCAAAACCGGATTAGCTAATTACAACAATGGACCCCATGTTCCTAACAAACTCCCCATTTGGCAATCTGTGACAAAACTGCTACACTTAGTTCAAGAATACAATATATCAAAAAATATAACCCCCAAAGAACCAACAAAGGAAATTACAAATTTTGATCTAGTATTTTATACTATCAAGCCACTTAGCAATGCTCAAATGTAGTAAACTTGTTTCCTGCACAACACCCTTAACTATACCACGTGAGATCATATCAAGAAAGATATATCAAATGAACATAATGAAATCACGAGAATAAATTAATATCCATGTAATAACAAGGTTCAGTAAACACATCAATCATGTCATCAAAACCTGTGGGCATGATAAGTGTAAATTTATGTTATCTCAATCATATGCAAAAAATGTACTCCCCTTTATACTCCCCCTCAATATGTGACTGTGTGTACTAAGGAAATCCCCCTCACTAAGTGCTCTCATAACATCTTCCCCTTTTTGTTACGATGACAAAGGTCGGAATCAACAACGATAACTGAGGTATGAAGTATAAGATCTAATACAATCATGCATAATGATAGAACACAACAAGAAACATATATAATAAACAGAATATAGGAAAATGTGAAACATCATAACACACAAAACATATAATATCAAACCCAAAAAATACTAATATAATAAAACATGGGAAATATTGCTGTCAAGACAAGTACATGAATATGATAAGTGGTAAAAAATATATAGGTAAAACTTCACTACAAAAATCATTCATCTTTCATGTAAATTGGGCTAGCATCACTAGTCACCTCCTAGTGGAAGTGGAGGTAGGAAGGCTTGTGAGAGTGCTTGGGTCAAATCTTGAAGGGCACCTCGATGACAGGCCATCTTGATGACGGGCCATCTCCTCTATCATTGGTAGGTAGAACTCTGCATGAATCCGGGCTTGATGCTGCTCAAGCCTCTCATTGATCTCATCTCTGGACATCGACTGGCTGGTTGTAGAAGAAGATGCTCTTTTTAACTCATGGAAGTTGGTACCAATTGGGGTACCGGACTATGGTGGAGTCTGGTCAATAAGAAAATCTTTGACACATATCTGTTCTCCGGACTACTTCGGCGACTGTGGTAGTGCCTGAGTCTACTGTTGTTGCTATTGTGGAGCCTAAGGCTGAACTTACTCGGGTAGCTGCTCCTCCTACTGATGTCGTGCCATATCATCGTCCTCAACAGGAGGCGCATTGACATGTCCCCAGTGCCTCGTGAGTGTCTTACGAGTGAATGGTCCGGGAGGAAGGACAATAATGCCTGAAGTGAAGAAATGAACCCCTTGTATAACACATATCTTGGTGAACAGACTGTCGAATGGAAGAATGATAGTGCGTCTGAGCACTCGCTGAGTTGATGACTCTTAAGATGTAGGATGGTGCATCGATCGGTATAGCAGCACCGATGGTGTACAAGAAGGTAGTGTGGGAGAGAATTAGTGTGTTCGTATAACTGATTGGATGAAAAATGCTACAGACTATGAGATTGAGGATAGGGTAACCCTCATGAAGATAACTTAGCTCTAGAGTAGCAACCTTCGTACAAAAAATTATCGAACTGTCAGTGCAAAAGGTAGAAGCGATGAGCTCAAGGGATGGTAGAATAGTATCTTGAGGGCATGGAAAACTTGGTTGCTCGACTCGGGGTAGCCCAAGAGTCTAAGCAATCAAGTTTGTGGTGAAAGTGAAATCAACACCACAAACTATAACGAGGTATCCTCCCTACGCATCACGAGCACCAAGGTTCGAGCAAAACTCTCAAACCACGGTTTCATCAGCGGGATCTATGACAGTCAAGAGAGGTAGCCAACCATGGGACTCGAAGAGTCTATACGCGAGTGTCTCACAGATATCCTTTACGGTGGCGACTTTCTCTTGGAATACAAGTTGGGACAAGACAGTCCCAGGCGGAATAAGAGCAGTCGGTGAAACAACCCAAACAACTACCTTGGTTGTTGCGCCCAACCATATAGCATAGGAAAAGTGACCCCGTGCTATCGGTACAGTTTGAAAGACATGATCAATGTAGACTAAGAATGATAAACATATACGATAAACCTAAAATGTCGCTATGTCAAGGGTACTGATCTAACAGTCCACACTAACCCTAAAATCTAGATGAAAATGATCAAAAAGATTTAAAGGAAAGTGAAAAAGATACGAGGACTCACCGAACAAATGAATGGTGGGAATGCGAAACTGAATGGTCAAAATGAAGCCTTTGATGTGTAGATCGACCTAACTGGAATGAAATATGAAAAAGACGAATGCTTGGATCAAAATCTTAAGATGAAATATGAGGAGATTGAGAGAATATAAATTGAAGCTAAAGGAAATGAACCATTCGCGCCTCTGTCGCGTATTTTTGAAACTGATCAGTCACTTGTTCGACGAGTTTAAGTGAGCTCGTTCGAACGAGGACTTGAAACCTCACTTCTCTAAATAGTGTCCTACTCTGCTAGTGTCCTCTGCCCATTTCAACAGACCAAAAATAGGGGAAACAAGGATTTTCAATAAAAATTTCAGTTTTTAGCATGAAACAATTTTAAAAATAATTCTTTTACCAACAATGCTAAAACTAATCCCAATATTTTTGAGTTGAAATCTGAATTATAAGAGCATTTTTTAGTATGAAATATATGTTCTAAAATGAATCAAGATATTCAATTAGCCCTAGAACATTTAAGTTTATGTAACCTAACTTTTTAATCACTCAACCATGATATGTAGACATATGCCTTAAGCTTCAAACATGTGATGTTCTTATATCTAGATTGACTCTATGATGTTGAATGATTTACACAACAATGTAGTATGAGTGCAGGCGTCAAAAAAAATCGAGACACGGCTTTTAAAGTCCGTTCCCTCAAAGTGGGATAGGAACACATCTTCTTTTCAGATTGGGGTGTACATGAATACAAAAAGTAGTTGCCAGCTTGTTTTAGGTTAAATAATAAGCAAACTTGATACAACCGATGAAGAATACATGTAAAAAGAATAACAAAGAAAAATTGAATGTAATGATTGTATTTGCATTCTAAACCCCTTGACACGAGTTAAAATAATGTAAAGCAAAACTAATTTACAATGAATCAAAGAATTCTGAATACAGGAGCTAAAGTATGAGATGGGAAGGAGTTAAGCACCCACCTGCCTAGTCTGAATAGACTGGCCTTAAGTGTTCATCCATAACGCTTAATATTCCTTGGCATAAACATAATGACGAGTGAGTATACAAAGATAATGATAGTGATGACATGAATGAATAAAATACATCCAACAAATAAGTAAAATAAGACAAAAGACGTGGAGAGAGAGAGAGTGACATGAATGAAATAATAAAAAAAACATAATAAGAGAGATGAGATGTGAGAAAAAGACATAAAGTAAATAGCTTAAAGGAAAAGAGTAGACTCAAGCCCATGAGGTGTCTTACGTATCCACTCAGATAATGAAATCAGAGTCAACGTAGTTCTCTAATTCAATTTATTCTATCAAGAGTGATAAGATAAATTAAATTAGGAAAATAGAGAATATTAGGGTTTTAGGGAATGCACTTGATTGTTTGTATTGAATCAAATAAGGCTTGAGCTTGAACTCTTTAGATTGAATCTTCAATGGTGTAGAACTTTGTCTTTAATGAATTAGAACTATTGCTTGTGTAGAACGAGGCTTCAAGAAATATGGAAAGAGAGAATGATTATTGCTACAACAACTGGCTTCTTTATTTTTCTGTCTTCCCCCCCTAAATTATGGTGGCCAATTGGTCTTATTTATAAGGAAAAAGAAAGGAGGTTGATCCAAGGGCTCACAATGAATCCTATGGATGAATGACTAAGATTAAATGCTTAATGTGCAAGCAATTAGATATAGATATTATTTTGTGCACAAATCTAGGGTAAATCCCTTGGAATAAGGAATGAAGGGAACTTGGCAAGTATTTAGTGGACAAACCTATATTTACTATATTGCCCTTAATTCGGTGAAGAATTTAGGGACAAGAAAATTGCAAAAATGCCACTAAGGTATAAAAAAATCCAAAATTGTCTCTAAGGGCCAAAATTACTAAAATAACCCTATATGGGTAAAATGACATGGAAATTACATGTACATGAATGACCAAATTAATATATATGGAATAGGAATATTCTATAATTACCAAAATGCCCTCCAAAGGATAAAATGACACTCATATTACAAAAATACCCCTAGAAGGTGGAAAATCTCTAATATTTACCAAACTACCCCTAATGGGTAAAGAAACACTAAAAATTACCAAAATGCTCTCAGTGGGCATTATTACTAGAATATCATTAAGGGTCCTAATGTGTTAACTGACCAAACTATCCTTAATGGGCATAATGACCAAAATGTCAAAAATGTCTTCTATAGGCAAAATGACCAAAATGTCTTCTACGGACAAAATGACTGAAATATCAAAAATGCCCTTTATGAACATAATGAAGAAAATGCCATCTATGGGAGAAATGACTAAAATGTCTTTTATGGACAAAATGACCGAAATGTCTAAAATGCCCTCTATAGACATAATGATGAAAATGCCCTCTAAGGACAAAATGACCAAAATGTCCTTTATGGACAAAATGATCGAAATGACAAAAATGTCCTTTATAGAAAAAAATGACGAAAATACCCTATATGGAGAAAATGACGAAAATCTCCTTGATGGGCGAAATGACCAAAATGTCCTATGTTGACAAAATGACCAAAATGTTAAAAATGCCCTTTATGGGCATAATGATGAAAATACCCTCTATGGACAAAATGGCTAAAATGTCAAAAATACCCTCTTTGGGCGAAATGACAAAAAAGCCCTCTATGGACAAAATGACCAAAATGTAAAATTATTTCTATAGAAAAAGTGACGGAAATGTCCTCTATGGGCAACATGACCAAAATGTCATCTATGGACAAAATGACGAAAATGTCAAAAATGCCCTCTATGGATATAATGATGAAAATGCCCTCTATGGGCAAAATGACCAAAATGTCCTCTATGGATAAAATGACTAAAATATAAAAAATGTGCTCTATAGGCAAAATGACAGAAATGCCCTCTATAGGCGAAATGGCCAAAATGTCTTTTACGGACAAAATGGCCAAAATGTCAAAAATTTCCTCTATGGGCATAATGACGAAAATGCCCTCAATGGGCGAAATGACCAAAATGTCCTCGATAGATAGAATGACCAAAATATCGAAAATCTCCTCTATGGGCAAAATGACAGAAATGCCCTCTATGTTCAAAATGACCAAAATGTCCTCTGTGGACAAAATGGCCAAAATGTCATCTATGGACATAATGATGAAAATTCCCTCTATAGGCGAAATGTCCAAAATATCTTCTATGGACAAAATGATCAAAATGTCAAAATTGCCATCTATGGGCAAAATGATCAAAATGCCTTTTATGAAAGAAATGATCAAAATGTCAAAAATATCTTCTATAGACATAATGACGCAAATGCCCTTTATGGGCAAAATGACCAAAAATATCGTCTATGAATAAAATGACCGAAATGTCGAAAATGCCCTTTATATGCAAACTGATGAAAATGCCCTCTATGGACAAAATGACCAAAATATCAAAAATACCTTCTATGAGAAAAATGACGGAAATGTCTTCTATGGGAAAAATAACCAGAATGTCAAAAAGTCTTTCTATGGACATAATGACAAAAATGCCCTTTATGGGCAAAATGACCAAAATGTCCTATATGGACAAAATGACCAAAATGTCAAAAATGTCCTCTATGAGCTAGATGACCCAAATGTCATTTATGAAAAAAATGACTGAAATGTCAAAAATGCCCTTTATGGGTAAAATAACATAAATTCCCTTTATAGGTGAAATGATAAAAATTTCCTCTATGTACAAAATGACCAAAATGAAGAAAATGCCCTCTATAGACATAATGACGAAAATGCCCTCTATGAGAAAAATGATTGGAATGCCCTCTATGGGCGAAATGAAAAATTACTAAAATAACTTTAGATGGGATGTATTATAGAAACTTACTAAAAATGGCGAAACCAAATTTATTCAGTCAAGGGTCTCAAAATGAGGTGTTTACAATTAGCAAACAATTATAGTCAATCAACTTAGGAATTTTTTACCATTTCCAATCTAAACTCCGTCTCAATTTCAAAGCCAAATTTTTACAATTTAAATTACATATTTCTCACCTTTTGCAAGGCGACTTTCACACAGTTGAATAGGTTACTCTTTTCAAAGGATTTCCATTTAATAGGATACACACTAGCCCAAAGGTAGCCCTTTCCTTCCACTCTTGATTTTTCATTTTGTGTGTGTATTATCTTTTAAGGCTTTTTCTTTAGGTCCTTTGATTTTTTCAACCTAAGTCAATCTTTCTAGTCATGGACTTACTGATGCATAAATATAAAACCACTAAGTCCAAACTATCTACAAGGAAATCTTATGCAATAAGATATAAAAGACTAAATACCATATGATCACAAATAGATGGAAAGATTGAATGCATTCAAGTGAATAAGACTAAGTAATGATAGTGATAAACTAAAGTGCACATGTCATAATCTTAAGCACTTACAAAGCATCTCTATTCACTTTTCTTTTTAAAAAAGAATGGGATTACCATTAGCAATGAAAATGAAAGAAAAATGCTTTTAGATTATTGATTTCACAAAGGTATGAAATATATAATTATGAAAGATAAAAAATCCACTAAAAGGGAAAACAAAAAAAACATTATCCATAAACTAGAATAAATGACTAACATAAGGCTCACCTAGACTATGGAAAAGAAACACAACTTCCTTAAGCATAATTTTCAATAAAAACATGGAATAAGATCAGACTAAGCAATTCATAGGGAGACTCCAAGATAAGAGTGAATAGTAAAATTCCTAAGTTGTTATAGTATCTCTTAGTCATCTAAAAGATGAATTTTCTTTTCCCGATGAAGAAGCAAATTGTGAAGTGTGACTTACACACTCCTTCTCAAGACCTTTCAGTTGATCCTTTCTCACCCAAATTTGTCTTACAATTCTTTTGAAAATAGGAGAGACATTTTGAGTCTTAACTTTATGTCTAACCTTGGAATTTGGAATAACGTTAAGCTTTTCAAGGTTGGAAATTTGAATGATCTTTTGAGCCATGCTCCTTGATTTTTGAATATGTGTATTCATTTGTTGGTTTAAGGTAGAAGTTTTTAATTTGTGTTCTAAGGTATTGATGTGAGATTTTGTTTACTTATTCTTAGCAAACCCACACTCCCTTCTAGAATGCCCATGAACTATGTAATAAGAACAAAATAATGATAATGGTTGAGCTTTTTCTTGTGGTCTAGATTGAGGTTGTGGAAGAGAATGTGCTTGGGCTTTAGTTGTGGTTAGGTTTGTCACTTAGGTTTAGGTGGTTCAACACATTCAGATTTTGAGGACACAAACATAACTGGCTTAAGTGTGGGAAATTGACTTGAAGTGGATGTGGAAAGCTTGTTCTTATCCAAGAAATTGTTATAGCCTAAACCATTTCTATCATTATTGATTTGAATGGTATTTAGCATTTTAGAAAGCTTCTTTGACCTATCCTCAAGATTGACTAAGAGAGTGAACTTTGGAGTTCAATTCCTTCTTTTCAACCTCACAAGCATCTTGGGATGCTTTAAGTCCTCATACCTCAACAACTAAAAAATTTCTCTCATTTTCTAAGGTTTCAACCTTTTCCAAGAGAGACAATTTATCCTCATTTAGTTGATTCAATAAAGACTGATCAACTACTAAAGCATTCTTCTCTTTCTCACGTGACTTGAGTTTAGTGATAAGCTTCATGTTAGATTTCTTGAGATTTATTAATTCATTGAATAGCCTTTTAAAAGAAATCTCAATATTCTTTTCTTCTTCATTCTCATTATCACTAGATACAAGGTTTATGTTGTCCTCATGATCTTCATTCTCAATAGATGAGGATCCTTTCGGACATTGGTGACACTTGTGAAAGCCAAGAATTGACTTTCCTCACCTTCATATTCTTCATCATAATTCTTATCCTTTTCATCCTCTTTGAAAAGAGATGATTTCATTGCTCTCCTATTTCTAAAATTTTCCTTTTTCTTGTTAGGGCAATCAACCACTATGTGCCCAAAATTATGGCAATTATAACACTCAATAGGTTTGGACGAGGATTGTGATGAAGGTCTTCTTCTATCACTACTAGAAGAATATTTTTAAAATTTGTGTCTTGAGGAGTTAGAATTTCCTATGGAACTTTTACTTGAGCTTTGAGATCCCTTAGAGTTAAGCATTCTACCCTTTAAGTACTTTTTAAACCTTCTAACAAAGAGAGCTAAGTCTTAATCATTCATGGACTCGGGTCAACCTCTAAATCCCCGTCACTTTCTCCTTGTGTTAATTTAAGGAAAGACTTTTAGTCTTCTTTGCTTGCCTTAAAGTTAGCTCAAAAGTTTGAAGTGACCCAACTAACTCATCAACAAAGAGAGAGTCCACGTCTTTACTTTCCTCAATGGTGGTTATCTTAGGTTGGAATCTCTTGGGAAGAGATCTCAATATTTTTCTTACTATCTTGGTCTTATCTAGCTTTTATCCTAGGTTGAATGATGAGTTGATAATGTCACTCAATTTAGTATAAAACTCAGAAAAGGTTTTTGATTTTTTCATTTTTAAAGCTTTAAACCTAGTGGTCAACATTTGTAATTTGGACTGTTTGATCACTAATGTACCCTCATGGGTCGTCTCAAGGATGTCCCATGCCTCTTTAGAGGTCTCATAAGTCATAATCCTACGAAACTCATCGGGAGTTATCGTAGTAAAGATGGCGTTTAGAAATTTTGTGTTATAGCCATTTATCCTAAGTTCTAATTCATTCCAAGTATTTGGAGGCCTAAGTACGGATGGGACGTCCGTAGTGGCCATTGTGACCTGAATGGTCCAACCTTTTTGGATGACAAGCCAAATTCACTCATCCACGGCTCTCAAGAATGCTCTCATACGAGCTTTCCAATAAGCATAATTAGAGCCGTCAAATAGGGGTGGTCGAGAGATCGAACCGCCCTCCCTTAACCTTTCCTTGGTTCACATTAAGAATATCAATCAATTGTGTTCGAAGGAATGCTCTGACACCACTTTGTTATAACCTTAGGTCCCGGTGTGAAACTAACCTAGAATGGAAGGGGTTGAATAGGTATGCTTAATTTTTCAATATCTCCAATTCTTCAACCATAACACTACCAACTGCTTCAAATGAAAAATAAAAGAATTGCAACTACAATGTATATTCAACTAATGTATACAATTCTATCAATAATCCCAAGTCAATTCACAATTCAATTTGCCCAATTGAGGTTTCCAATTATCAATTCAATATTCTATGAACACAATTATGAAAACCAAAATTGTCAAGTAAGCGGAAGCAATTATATCTAGAAAATTATGAATTGTAAACACAAAGAGAAAAGAGTGCCAACCACAATGATGACGGAGAAACAACCATAGAAAACTATCATTGGTGGAAAACTCTAGAGCCGGCCAATGCTCAGGGAAGCTGTAGAGATCTGAAAAATTAGGATAAATTTTTCATTTTTGTCGGTAAGGTACTATTCTTGCATTGTTTGCCGGTAGGACGTTCTACATTCATCATTTAGGCATAAGTCATGTTTATAAGCATAATTGGAGTGTGACATAGAAGATAAATATGTTTAGAGTGTTAAAATACACCTCCTGCACAAATTTGAGCCTAATTGGAGATAGTTTGAAAAATAGGACCAAAAAGGCATCCCCGGGAGCCTAGGTGGAACCGGCTAAACCCGCCCGCAGGAGAAAATAAATTTTTTGAAAATTTTTTATTTAAAATAATTTTAAGAACTTTGGCTAAATCAGAATGTCGGATTGAGGCGTTTCGGGAAAGGTTGTAGTATAACAAGGTCTCGAATTCATTAAGGGCAAAAGGGTCTTTTTGTCCCTTTGCCCCTTTACTATAAATACAGCCCCTTAGAGATAAAAATCTCAGAATCTGGTCTGAGAAGAAGCAGAAGTAGTGCATGGAGAGAAAAGTGAAGAAAACCTAGGGTTTTTCAAGTTTCAAGCCACCAAAACACATTTTTAGGCTAGGATTCTCACAAGACTTCCTTCTAGGAAGTTGTCCTCCATGTCAAGGACTACATTCTCACCAATTGGTTCAACTGTACAGCGAACACAACTTCCTAGGGTTGAGAAAAACCCTTTTAGGTATGATATCTTGCTAAGTTAGGAATAGATTTAAGTTTCCTTGCCCTTTTTATAAGTTGATTGAATGATTTGTATGCTTATTTGCTATTAGAAAGTCACTTAGGATGTAATTGCTTTGAAAACCTAGAGTTGGTTGTTTGTGTACTTGTGTGTTCTTTGAGTTCTTTTAAAATTTGTTACAATGATGAAGATGTAACTTGAATATGTGTTTAAATTATTACATGGTGGCTTATATTCATGTGGATAGACCTTGTGTTTTGGAAGATATGGTTGTTTAATGCATTGATGCTTTGTGTAATTATGTGTTCTTAGAGAATTGGTAAGATTGTGAACATGTAACTTGAGCATGGGTTTAAATTGATTGTATATAGCATGTGTTCATGTAGAAGAAGTCTTGGGATTTGAAAGTTATAGTTTACTTCATGAATGATGCATGATTTAAGGTGTATACCAAGATAATAAAATACCTTATTGTGATTGCATAGAAAAATCAAGGAATATTAGCATGGTGTGAACCTTTGGAAACATAGTGTGGGTTGAGCACATTGGTGCTATACATTATGAGGGTGTAGATCCTGTGGTAAAAAACCCAAAGTTGGCCATTGGTACTTATGATCCAACGGGGACGGACCGTGAAGCGAGACATATGATTGGTACTCGCGTTCCAATGGGGAAGGGCCGTGAAGCGAGACATGGGTATGGTATAGAGTTTCATGTATGTGTCATGCATATTGACATTGCATAGCATTGAGGGATTGGAGGGTTATAACTTCTAAATGTACACTTGCACATGCCACGCCTTAATTTTGTTCCTTACATTAGCATCATGTCATACCAGCAGTCATGCTGACCTATTTATGGGATATCATATTTTAGATGAGGCTCTCGATACTTGAGACTTGATGAAGTCTTCAAGAGCGGAGGAGAAATGGACCACCAAGGATATTTGGCCTTAGGGTATAATTTTGAGTTGTATGAGGGCATAAGCCCAAAGACATATGTAATAAATTTGTAAAAATCTTGTATATTATGAACATAATGGGCAAGGCCCTATATTTGTAATAAACATGAGGTTGTAATGTTTTAAATTTCAAGCATATGTGTATGTATGGAGGATTGTATATTTTAAATGATGCATAGATATTTAGTTGGATCAAAGGATATATTTGGTTGCTAATTTGAGAAATGATAGGTTGTGTTGTGAAAAATTAGGTGAAAAAAGGTTTAGAAAACAAAGAAAACCATGCTAAAATTTTGTGAAATTAAAAGGTTAGTTAGGTGTGTAAAACACCTTAAATATAGGTGAAAAAAGTACCAAAAATGGGGGTTAAAAGTCTTGAAGAAATAGGCTAAAAATGGGGAAAAAGTAGCTTGCAAAACTTTGGAAAAAATTTTAGAAAACAGAGAAAATTGGCTATTGGACAGAGAAATTCAGCCATAGCCAGCTTCAGTAAACCTGTAGAAAAAAATCAGGTTTTGGACCGGACCAGCCCTGCCCAACCGCGTGCCCATGCCTGCCTTGCCCTCGCGCATGTCCGTGCCATGCCCCTCTTGCACGGTGCATGCGCGCCTAGCACCCCTCCTGCGCGCCAGCTTCCTGACAGCCTCTTGACACCTGCCCTTAGCCACCTCTATTGGGCCATGTTTAGCCACTCTTATGGGTCATGTTTGGCCACTTCCTTAGACATATTTTGGTAGACTGTGGTCTATTCTTAGCCTATGTCTTAGGGCATTTGGGGCCCATTTGGACCATTATTCCAAGGCATACTTAGAGACATTTTGGGGCTATTTTGGGAACCACTCTTGAACATGACTTAGACCTATTTTGAATAGTGATTTGGGGAGATATTTAATTGGCATTAGAAAAGCATTTTGGTTAAGTCTAATAGCGAGTTCTCATTTCAAATTTTGGGGAAATAAGGGGAAATGAACATGAAATCAATTAAATCAATCTTAATGGCCTTTCATTTATTTTTCTTATTTCATTTCACTCACTCCCCGGGTTTACAAAAATTCGGGGAGTGACAAAAGCAATTTACTATGATCCAGATTGAGTTACACATAAACGTGGCACAATCTAGGTACCTCTAGCACTGTTCTACGCATTCACACCGTCAACTTCCCTTGAGTCCACAAGCTCCTCATAGATGAATTCTCCATACAACCAGATCCTACTTCGGTCTCAGACTCCTCCGATCGGGCCTCTCACAATTGTGAATCCATACAACCTCAGTATCTACCGATTACTCAATGTTGAATCCTCAAGGTTGAACTCTTTTATCCAATGGTAAGAATATTAATTTGGGGCTCTTTGATATGATTAGGATCATGTGAAATTGATTAAAATCAATCGGTGAAACCAATATTCAAAGGCATGATATGCAATATATATGACGTTCTTCAATAGAAGCTCTTAGATTTGGCAATTTTGGGGCTCTCACAATGATGAACTCTCAATGCTCTATTTTCTCTATTCTTTCTTCTCACAATTCTAAATTTTCATGTACTTATTGTGTGGAGATTGGATCTCAAATAGTTTCAAAAACTAGTTTATGCAATGCTCGTTCGAATGAAGATAACCCATTCAAATGACCAGCTTATTTGTTTGAACGAACATGGAATGAGCTTCAAACGAGCAAAACTCTAAGGTTGCAGCTCTTCATTTGAATTCATACCTTTCAAACGAATGAGAACGAATAAATGATATTTTAGTTGTTCATTCGAATGAACCATTAGGCTCGTTCGAATGAGCAACAAAAAGTGCTCATTCTCTGCTTGCCTTGTGAAATTAATTTCCCTAAGTGTTTGAAATATGCATGTTTGAGAAATCTATTTCACTATCACAAGACCACTTCACACAAGATGATATAAAATAAACTATATGCTATGCATGCAATTTATGAGTGTATGAGATCCAAATCATGACGAAACTCCAAATTACCCAATTACCCCTCAAGTACCAAGACGACCGGTAGTAGATCACGACAATGAAGCTTGAACCTTCTTGGTGTTGAACATGCATTGTGATACTCTAAACCTATGACTAATGTAGTGATTACATTAAAAGCATGTTTTGTTAAAATCGGATTAGCTAATTACAACAATGGACCCTATGGTCCTAACAAGGCTTTTTTCTTTAATGATTGAAAAACTAAGCCAGATTTCACTAGTGATTTTAACAAAACTAAGTGGGAATAATGTCTCTTTCTTCCTTGAAGTTGAGTTTACTAAAGAAGAAATATGGTTTACAGTCAAGAATTGTGATGGTAACAAAGTTTTTGGACCGGATGGCTTCAACTTGTTTTGTGTTAATAAGTGCTAGAAGATAATAAAATTAGATGTTATCTACTTTTTTGCATTGATCCCTAAAAAGATCAATCCATCTAGTTTGGGTGATTACAAACCCATTAGTTTGATTGGGTACATATACAAGATCCTTGCAAAAGTTCTCTCCCTAAGGCTTAAGAGATCCCTTCCTCTCATTATCAATAGCAACCAATCAGAAATTTTGGAAGGGATGAATATTCTAGATGGTGTTCTCATAGAAAATGAAATTCTAGATTTGTGGAAAAAAAGCAACAAGAAGGGTGTTCTTCTCAATCTTGATTTCGAAAAGCCTTTGATAATGTAAACTAGAATTATCTATTGGTACTGTTCGAAAAAAATTGGCTTTGGCTCTATATGGATTAGTTGGATTAAAGAGTGCATCAGTTTTGCAAAAGTATCGATTCTTGTAAATGGTTCTCTAACTATGAATTTTTTTTATGGAAAAAGGCTTGTGGCAGGATTATCCACCTCTGCCATTCCTTTTTAATATTGCAGTTGAGGGTCTTAGCATTTTGTTTAGGAAGGCCAAAGCAGCGAGACTTATTAATGGAATTACTATCGGATAAATTGGAATCAATGTTAGTTATTTGCACTTTCGGACAATACGATGGTTTTTTTTTTAAAGTAAAGTGGTAAAAAATTCTCACTATCAAAATAATTTTAAGATGTTTTCAAGATCATTTCTGGCTTAAAAATCAACTTTCACAAAATTTTTGTGTGTTGTGTAGGCTTTTCTAATGAATTTATGGGTGACATATCTAAAGCTTTGAAATGTGAACAACATGTTCTACCCCTCAAGTACCTTGGTCTGCCATTTGGTGCCAACCTTTGGCTAAAGAATTCCTAGGCTTCGGTCATTTAAAAATTCCACAAGAAGTTGGCCTCCTAAAAGAGGAGATACCTCTCTTTTGCGGGTAGTTTTAACACTAATAAAATCTATTTTTCAAAATTTACCTCCATTTTTTATGTCTCTATTCAAAATTCCTAAAAGAGTTGTAAGGAAAATTGATAAGATTCAAGCTAATTTCCCATGGGGTGGTAGTGACTCAAAGAAAAATCTTCATCTGATCAATTGAAGAGAGAATTACAATGAGTAAGTCCTTTAATGATTTGGGTATCAGAAGGTTGAAGATTATGAATGAATGTCTTCTTACTAACTGGTAATGGAGATTCAGTTCAGAAAAAAACTCTTTATGGACGAATGTCTTGTGGAACAAATATGATTTCTCTGGCAGTAAATGGTTTCCTAGAGTTAGTTCGATAAGAAAATTTTCTAAAATTTGGCTAGATATTCTTTTTTCTAAAAAAAAAAAACTCCTATTATATTCCAATTCTTTATATCTAACATTTTCTTTATTATAGGTAATGGGTAAAGGATACCCTTTGGATAAATCCTTGGCTTGGAGGCTCTACTCTGATGTCATTATTTCCTAGGCTTTTCAGCATTTCATTGTCTAAAGAAGGAAAACTAGCTAATTTTGTTGCTTATAAAAATGAAGCATGTGATTGGTCTCTTCTATTTCGTCAAAATTTATTTGTTTGGGAAGATGAGGAATTATCTATATTGCACAATCTCTTGCTCAATGCTCCTTCAATCTCTATCAACAATTGTGATAGATTGCCGTAGAAAGCTCATCTTTCAAGTAAGTTCTTTGTGAATTCATTATACAAAAGCTTTGAATCTTCTTTTGGCCCTCCATTACAAGTTATGAATATTATTTGGCAAAACATCTCCCTACCAAGAGCTTTATTCTTAGGATGGCTGACTCGGAACAATACAGTTAAGTTTGTTAAATATCTTCTTAAGCTTGGAATTCTCATAAATGCAAATGATCTTTTGTGCTATTTTTTCAATTTTGTAATTGAATCCATTAGTCATATCCTTTTGTTATGTGATAAAGTGTAGAGGATTTAGGTTGAGTGTATTAGCTAGGTGGAACATTTCTTGGGTCACTCCAAATTCCATTAACAATGTTTATGATTGGTGGCAAAGTTTCAGGTTTAAAAACTGAAGAAAATAATTTGGGAGGCTTTCCCTTTTACAATCTTGTGGTTTATGTGGGAATTAATAAATGGATACATTTTGAATTAAAGTTCAACCAAAGTAGGATTCAATTCCAACTTTAATTAAGGCAAGGATTGCATTCTGGGTGAAGTCTAAGAGAAAAGAAGTTTTCTACTCATACAATGATCTAATCTATTATCTTCAGCAAGTAATTTGTGGGGCTTGACCTTTTCTTGAGTTGGCTGAAACTTTTCTCTTCTATTCTAGATTATAGGTGGCTTTATTTTAGCTTTGTTGGCATCTTATCAGCTTTGTATTCCTCAATGGATTTTTCATATGATTAGTTTTTCCCTTGGGTGCCAACCTAATTGGAATTTTTGGGTTAAGCAATGATGTAGGTTTCTCCTTAGTTTTGATGTATTTTTTTCATTGCTTGGGCCCCAAAGATCCAAGTAGTGATGTAAAATCACCATAAACATTTATAATTAAGTCTACATTGTTAATCAAGTTAATAGAAGTCAAACAGGCTTCCGAATGCTTGGTTTAACCAATGCGTTATCGCGCTAAGGTATAGAAAAATTTGATATTTTTAATCCTTAGCATTGGCCTTGAAAAAGTCATGGTAATTGTTCATTAGGTGTGCAATAGTCTAAAATTATTTTTTAATAAATTTTAGCCATAGGGTAACTTACCCAACTAGCTATAATTTAAGGCATTGTTTTTAAAAAAACAAAAATTTTATTCTTAGGAAGGGGAGTTGACTTTTTATTCTTAAGGAATTAGGTCTTGGGGCTATTTTTATTAGTTCCAAATGAGGGGTATTTGCTTATTTACATTAAAATATCTTAAGTAAATGAAAAGAAAAAATCATTTAATTAAATGACATTTAATGTAAATAAAGTGTCCACCAACAATGTTGTC
The DNA here is from genome assembly GCA_008638375.1 of Nyssa sinensis. Classification (NCBI taxonomy): domain Eukaryota; kingdom Viridiplantae; phylum Streptophyta; class Magnoliopsida; order Cornales; family Nyssaceae; genus Nyssa; species Nyssa sinensis. Next base: position 32,477,181 of record CM018031.1, read on the forward strand.
TATGTAGCAGAGTGCAGAACAAACTTTGCATTCTGCCCATTTCAGTCGACTGTTTAGTCGACTTAGTCTATTTTTCAGTCAACTAATTATCCCATTTAGTCGATTGAAAGTTCTAGATTTTTGTATTATTTAGCTTCTGTTAATTCCAGTCAACTGGTCCTTCCATTCAGTAGACTAAATCAGTAGTCCAACACCTGAACTTGCTATTTTTGTGACTTTTTCATTCTACCTGTTTTTCTTATACCTTAAACATTATCTTCCCTTTTCTTTTTCATTCATTTTACAATCCTATATCAAAGCATGCATTCCACAATTCATACACCATTATGCTCATTCAAGAATCAAGTTCTGAAACATTGAATTTCATAAGAGTCAAAAAATAAGTCAAGTCCTTTGTACTGTTTACATTACCATTGAGCTTCTAGTTTATATACATTTTAGCTACAAAATACATAGTCTATTCCAAGGGAAACATTATTTCAAAAAATTTTCCAAAAAGGCGTAATGATGTTCTAGTATACAAAAAAAATTGGATATCTTCAAAAAATAGCATGGTAGTGATTTTTCAACTTGCAGCTGTTTCCTTGTCTGCTCATGGATCTAGTAGGGATTAGTTCAACAACCCCAGTAAGAGAAATCTAAACAGAGGTAAGAAAATATGGTGTCACGTGTATGCTTGTGCATTTGTAGTGGCATATAAGTGTTCATGAAGCATATGTACATAATAAGGAAATAGTTCAATAACGAGTGATATTCCACATTCAACACCTGTAACTTACTATGAAGGAAATAGCAAGAAATTTCACTAAGTATAAGTTAATTAATAAGGATTTCACAATTCATTCAAGTCATTCCCATTATCAATTTTTCCTTCATCAACTATCAAGTCTCAATCCCAAGACTAATCTCTTAGTCAAACCCCGGTAAGCCTTGTGTACTTTAGGGGCTACTAACCCGATGAGACATAAGACCACCCACACTGGTTTATGCAAGCCGATGAGAGACACCATCCTAAACACAATTAAAACCTTGGATAAGCAAAATCTCACCACACTCAAGAGCATACAAAAGACATAATCTCATTTCAAGTCCCAAATGTTATTTCTTCCCCTTCTTCAACAACTAATTAAGGGCATTCCATTTACATTCATATCCATAATTTACTTTTATTTCACTAAGATAGTTAATTCATTCACATAACTATGAACATACACCATTTTTTTAACATAAATAGCCATTTAGGAATTTTCACAAACACTTGGCATGCAAGAGGTATTTTCATGTATATAGTATACAAACCCACATCACAATTTCACCATGTAAATCTTTTTGCATTTAATCGAGAGTTACACACATAATTAGATAGCATAAAAAAAGGTGATTCATGGCAAGAATGCACTCACTACATGCATGTTCATGATACATGTAATATATGCCCTAACATGAACAATATGGGTAACTCTATGGCAAGGGATGAAATAATGCATAACAAATCTATCTATACAAGTTCTATACCTAGGTTTAGAAATCCATACCTTGTTCCTTGAAGATTCCACAAACCCTAATCTTGCTTTTGTTAATTTTGTTGAGATTCCTTCTAGCCCTAATCTTTAAAAGTGAGAATACAACACCCTCACAGACACTCTAACATTTGATGGTGTTGATTCCCTATCCAACCCAAGGAAAATCCAAGAAGATGTAGAGAAAAGGAAGAGAAAATGAGGAGAAACCCTAACTCTCTCTCTTGACTGCCGTGAAGTGCTGGAGAAAATGTGAGGTATTTGTCAGCTTTTGGCCTTTTAAAGATCAATATCTAAATTTGGTATGTTCACAAGTTTGCCCTTCCTTTACTATTTCTCTTCTTTATTCATAATGCCCATTTTGGTCCTTCCCACTCATCATAAAAATATCCCATGACTATTACGATATATCTAAGCCTATTTTAAATATCAATATAGTGTTTTTTGGCTACAATATTTTCGTAGTCCCGGTATTGCAACAAAATGGCGGTTTTGCCCTTATTAGTATTTTAAGTGTCGAAATGAACTCGGAAAGGTTGTAAAAAAATTTCTAGCTCATCTTTTTACATAATTAATTAAATGTAATTAATTAAGATGCATTATTTATATTATTTAATATTACATAAAAATACAGGTTGTTACATTTTTATTGAATCTCTCAATTTTACTTATATATTTTATTGTACCTCTCATTTCTATATCAATAAAACTTTTCTTTCACTGATAAAAAAATAGTGTGCAATAATTATATAAATATCTATGTTTGAGTTTGATGTATTATCTAGATGATAGGGTTGTATTAATATTGACATTGTTGTCTATATTTACACGGGACATAAATTTCTCTTTATGTTTTTTTTTTTACTGCAATCTCAGAGAAATTTCTCTTTTTGTTTCTGTTTGCAGTTTTGAGGTTATATTGTGTCACGCCCCGAATTCTCGCGAACCCGAGGCGCGAGTAACGAAACTAAAAGAAAATTAAATAAAGGACAATCTAACGGATTCAACTCAAAACTTACATTCATTTCCTTCAATATACATCCATGTAAAGCACAATCAATAAAAACATTCAACATGTCATTCGGGCTTAAGCCCTTACATCTCAAAATATGCCCCAAGGGCCAAAATCATTCTAAGCTCATGTCTCCTCCACTCTGCAAGACTTCCTCAAGTCTCAAGTGTCGGGAGCGTCATCTGAAATGGTGTCCCACGAATGGGTCAACTCAACTGCTGGTACAATATAATGCTAATGCAAGAAACAAAATTAAGGGCATGGCATGTGCAAGTGTACATTTATATCTATATGTCATTCAAAATCATCCATGCAATGTGATAACAATAATCCACAGGCCTTCCACATCGTCCATACCATGTAATAGCAATAATTCACATGCCATCCAAATTATCCATGCAATGTAGTGACAATACCCATGAAACACCCACACAACTCTATGCCATAACCATGTCAACTCTATGCCATGTCCATATCTCATTTTCGGAACACATCCAATTGAAGCTGAGTACCATGTCTCATTTTTGGAACACATCCGATGGAAGCTGAGTACCATATCTCGTTTTCGAAACACATCCGATGGAAGCTGAGTACCATGCTTAGCACCACGTGCTCAACCCACACTATGCTTTCAATGCATCACACTATGCCAATATGCCTTGATTCCACCGTGCAATAACACAATCTCAAATAAGAAATTTACTAATACATGGAGCATGCTTTTAAACAATGTATTCCACTTAAAGCAATCACAACATCTGAATAACAAAACCTCTTCCACATGAATGTATGCAATACATGATCAACGAAAATACATACTCAAGCCATAGGTTCACAATCTTAACAACTCCCCAAAAATATAAATCATGTACAACCTAACACATAGAGTAAATCACATCTCCATAGAGCAACAAGAAGCACATAAGTAACGTAAACAATCAACTCAAGGTTTCTTTTTAAAGCAACATTCCTTATGTGATTTTCTAACATCAAACAATTAAATATACGATCCATTCAATCAACATGTAAATCATTCCTAAACTTAATTCTATTTCTTACTTAGCACAATATATCGTACCTGATGGGGTTTATCTCAACTCTAAGAAATCGTGTCCGATGTGTAGCTGAACTAAATGGCGAGAACGTAGAAGGACAGACTTCCCTCTCCTGTCCTGTCAGTGTCCCTAAAATCATAAAATACATCTCAGTCTCTTGGTATTTAAATTATGATCGGGAAGTTGGGGAAGAAGGACTGAGAGTTGGGCTAGGGTTCGGGCTGAGTCGATGGGCCTTTTTTTTTTTATTTATTTAACTGGTTGGGCCGTTTTGGTTTAAGGGTGTTGGGCTTGCTTGGTTTTAAAAGGGGCAGGCTGTTTGATTTTAAGTTTTGGGCCTGTTGGGTTTGGGCCCAACATTAAAAAAAAAAAAAAAAGAAAAGGGAAAAGGGGGTGGGATATGCGGCTAAAGGGTTTCGATCCAGGGACTGGACGGATGGAATGGCGCGTGCGGACCAGTGGGACGGTTACCAACCGTGGTAACCAATCCCCCAAATGTATATATAATATGTAGCTACAATAATTAATTAATTAAATGTATTTAATTAAATTAAATATGACGAAATGCCCCGGAGTCCAAATTAAACAAACCATTAGTGTTTTCTTCATGTCTCGGCCATCCTGAATCCAACGGTGAGGTCCGTTTTGCACGACAAGGTCCCAAAAAATAAAAGAATAGTGGATTTTTATTATTTTGAATATTCTGAACTCAACAGCGGGGTCCGATTTACCAAAAGATTCCTTGAGAATTAGGAACCTGTGAAGGTGCAAAATGACCGTTTTGCCCTTTTTAGTACAAATGTCCAAACTGAATTCTACGAAAGCCTAAACCGACTTTGTTCGGCATTCTGGACTCAATGGTAGAGTCTATTTTGGGATGAAAATTTTTATTTAATTATTTATTTATTTATTTATTTATTATTATTATTATTATTATTATTATTTCTGATGTGTGTATATATGTTGTGTGTCTATAATTAGATGTATATATATATATATATACACATGCATATCAGATTTATATGTACGGTTGTGTGTGTGTGTGTGCATGTCAGCCGTGTGTGTGAGAGGGTGAGTGTGTGGCTAATATATATATATATATATATATATATATATTATACAAGTCAACTTTGCATTTAATGCAAAGTTGCTTGGTGAAGGGAAGAAAGTGGCTTGAACAAAAGGAAAGTCAGAAGTAGGGGGGGCTGAAGTGACTTACCTATGGGATGGTGTGTGAGTATATGTGTATATACTTGGGTATCCGTTGGGTTGAGAGAATGAGCAGAAGAGATAGGAAAGAGATATAGAAGCTAAGAGTGTTTTTGGGGGTTCCGAGGGCCTGGAAGGAAGGAACTAGAAGGAGGGAGAGCACGACAACCGGAGAAACTAGAAAATAGGTGAGTTAACTATACTTCTATTTCTAAAATTTTCAAAGCATAATGGTTGATTTAAATTGTAGGGTCATGTAGATGATTTTAAGAGAAAAACAATGCAAAAAGAATGAGCTAGATTGGTTCAAAAACGAGAGAGAAAAAAGGTAGTTGCAGGTCTTGGCCAAGAGTTGAAGAGTCATCATTTTATGTGTTAACTTTTGATATAAACTATGAGGATTGTCCCTCTTGGGTGCAGAAAATAAATGAGTAAAGAAAAGAGTAAAAACAACAGTGAAATAGGCTTAAAATCCAAAAAAAAAAATGAGTTGTCCGGAATTTGGGTTCATGGCCAGAAATTCAGTAGGTGTGCCAGAGAATGTATCTGTTAGGGCCTTAAAATTGTTTTGAGAGGTTCCCTAATGTCCCAGGATTAAATCTAGAAAAAAAAAAAAAGAAGTTTGGATGTCAAAACTATGAAAAACAGTAGGGCGACCATGGTTTTCCGATGGCCGGCGCTGGCCAGGTCACCGAAGGAGATGATCGGGAAGTCGGGGAAGAAGGACTGAGAGTTGGGCTAGGGTTCGGGCTGAGTCGATAGGCCTTTTTTTTATTTATTTAACTGGTTGGGCCGTTTTGGTTTAAGGGTGTCGGGCTTGCTTGGTTTTAAAAGGGGTGGGCTGTTTGATTTTAAGTTTTGGGCCTGTTGGGTTTGGGCCCAACATTAAGAAAAAAGAAAAAAAAAAGAAAAAGAAAAGGGAAAAGGGGGTGGGATATGCGGCTAAGGGGTTTCGATCCAGGGACGGGACGGATGGAATGGCGCGTGCGGACCAGTGGGACGGTTACCAACCGTGGTAACCAATCCCCCAAAAGTATATATAATATGTAGCTACAATAATTAATTAATTAAATGTATTTAATTAAATTAAATCTGACAAAATGCCCCGGAGTCCAAATTAAACAAACCATTAGTGTTTTCTTCATGTCTCGGCCATCCTGAATCCAACGGAGAGGTCCATTTTGCACGAAGAGGTCCCAAAAAATAAAAGACCCATAGGAACCCCAAAATGACCAAAATACCCCTGAGTCAAAGAGTAGTTAAACGAACCCCGATTAAAATAAAAGAAGAGTGGATTTTTATTATCTCGATTATTTTGAACTCAAAAATGGGGTTCGATTTACCAAAAGATGCCTCGAGAATTAGGAACCCTTGAAGGTGCAAAATGACCGTTTTGCCCTTTTTAGTACAAATGTCCAAACTGAATTTCGCGAAAGCCTAAACCGACTTTGTTCGGCATTCCGGACTCAATGGTAGAGTCTATTTTGGTAGAATAGAAACCCATGAAATAAAAACATAAAATTTGATGAATAGCATAATTTAAATAGCAATAGACTGAGATGTATTTTATGATTTTAGGGACACTGACAGGACAGGAGAGAGCAGTCTGACCTTCTACGTTCTCGCTATTTAGTTCAGCTACACATTAGACACGACTTCTTAGAGTTGAGATAAACCCCATCAGGTACGATATATTGTGCTAAGTAAGAAATAGAATTAAGTTTAGGAATGATTTGCATGTTGATTGAATGGATCATATATTTAATTGTTTGATGTTAGAAAATCACATAAGGAATATTGCTTTAAAAAAAAACCTTGAGTTGATTGTTGACATTACTTATGTGCTTCTTGTTGCTCTATGGAGATATGATTTACTCTATGTGTTGGGTTGTACGTGATTTATATTTTTGGGGAGTTGTTAAGATTGTGAACACATGGCTTGAGTATGTATTTTTGTGATCATGTATTGCATACATTCATGTGGAAGAGGTTTTGTTATTCAGATGTTGTGATTGCTTTAAGTGGAATACATTGTTTAAAAGCATGCTTCGTATGTTAGTAAATTGCTTATTTGAGATTGTGTTATTGCACGGTGGAATCAAGGCATATTAGCATAGTGTGATGCATCGAAAGCATCGTGTGGGTTGAGCACGTGGTGCTAAGCATGGTACTCAGCTTCCATCGGATGTGTTCCGAAAACGAGACATTGCATGGTACTCAGCTTCCATCGGATGTGTTCCGAAAACGAGACATGGACATGGCATAGAGTTGACATGGTTGTGGCATAGAGTTGTGTGGGTGTTTCATGGGCATTGTCACTACATTGCATGGATAATTTGGATGGCATGTGGATTATTGCTATTACATGGTATGGATGATATGGAAGGCATGTGGATTATTGTTATCACATTGCATGGATGATTTTGAATGACATATAGATATAAATGTACACTTGCACATGTCACGCCTTTAATTTTGTTTCTTGCATTAGCATTATATTGTACCAGCAGTTGAGCTGACCCATTCGTGGGACACCATTTCAGATGACACTCCCGACACTTGAGACTTGAGGAAGTTTTGGCAGAGTGGAGGAGACATGAGCTTAGAATGATTTTGGCCCTTGGGGGCACATTTTGAGATTAAGGGCTTAAGCCCGAATGACATGTTGAATGTTTTTATTGATTGTGCTTTACATGGATGTACATTGAAGGAAATGAATGTAAGTTTTGAGTTGAATCCGTTAGATTGTCCTTTATTTAATTTTCTTTTAGTTTCATTACTCGCGCCTCGGGTTCGCGAGAATTCGGGGCGTGACATATTGCTAGTTTTATATTAGTCAAATAATTTTGTTTGAGTGGTGTTGATTACTTACAAGGTAGTGAATTGTGAATGTAAAGAACTTGTCATTTGGGTCAGTCTGCCTTTGATCAATTCTTTGAGTCTTTTTTCTCATTAGAAAGTTTTCATAACTATCTATAACTTGGATGAATTTGTTAGTTTGTGTTAATTTATTTATGTATGAAAGCACATGAACAGTGAAATTTTTTTGCTTAGTTTTTTTGTAGATTAATTCATACAAAAATTTGATTTTTTTTTACTTACTATGCTTGTGGTATCACCCTCGTCCACCAGCTTCAGGATGTCCTTATAAGAAATATAGTATAATATCTTCAAACGAAACTATTCTCTTGAAATCATAAACATTTTATAGGTTTTTGTTGGAGTATGAAAATATTCTACGTACAATAGTTTATAATAAATACAATTTTATATGGTGTTTTTACCTGTAAGTTTTTTTAAATGAAGAAATTTTGGTATCTTCATAAAAAAGGGAAATTTCTAAATTTTTTTAACTAATTCTTGTTTGTTTTAAAATTGTCATCGTATTGATTTCCTTCTATGTCATATATTGTCTATAGCAACTCTTTGTCTTCTTTGTACAATATCTTCTCAAGACCATTTTTCTTGAAGTTCGGTTTCCTTTGCTTTTTTTGTTTTTTGTTTTCCTCTCCAATTTTGGGAGCCCATCAACATTTAATGGCTCTTTTTCTTGCATTTCCATTTTTGTTTGTCTTTTTGGTTGTTTATTCTCCTCATACTCAAAGTTTGGTTATTTGTGTTTCTTTTTTTGCTTTATCTTTTTTCTTTTTACCAATGACCTTGTGTTTCTCTGGCTTAGAGTGTCTTCTGATTTTTGCAATTTGCCTTTGTGCTCTCTTTTTTATTTGTTTTTGTGTCTAATTTTGAGTTTTTTGTTGGGAAAGTTTTTCTTGTGTTATTTTTTGTATCAAGAGCTAATAAACTTGATCTTACAAAGACTTCTTTTGTTCTTTAAGACTCTCTACCAATTTTTGCAGTCTTTCAATCTCTTTATTTTTTCTTCAATTATCTTATCAAATTTCTATGCCTGGTTATTCTGTATGCTACACACTTCACGAAGCTAGTCTTGTAGATGTGATATTGTGTTGTTCTTCCTTTTTTTTGTTTCCATGAGTGTGATATCCCGACCTGGGATACAACACGTTTATCGAGGCAAGTCGATTGAATAGCATAACCTGAGCGATTTTAAACTCTATGTTAGGGTATTTCATGAAACCAAATGATTGAGGGATGTGAAGGGTTTGCTTAGAATAGCTAGTGCCGGGCAACACCCGAGCACCCCAGGAATCCAACATCGTAATGCGTGCCCGCACGCACTTCCATGCCCATGAATATTGCATGCATGCATAGCTTAAACAAAATAAAGGTATGTAAATACCTTTAGAAATACATATATAGGTGTACATATAAATATATATATATATATATATATATGAAAGTATACAATAGACGCATATAAGTATGTATGTATACATATTGATATACATGTATAATATATTAAGCTTATATGGATATATATGTATAATAAAATGTATGTGTATCTCATGCAAAACAAGAAAGGAAAGAGAAGAAAAAGAGAAAAGGGGCTGCATGTGGGCTGCTGATCAGTGTGTGCATCACTGTGTGTGTGTGTGTGTATCACTGTGTGTGTATGTGTGTTTGGGAACCACACCAACCGACTTGGTAAAGGTGTGTGTATATATGTAATATATGTATATATATATATATGAGGGTACGTGGATGGAGAAGGATAAATGGACGGTTCTCTACAGTCAAGGATGACTGCAAGAGAGAGCGAGAGAGTGATAAGGTAGAGAGAGAAAGAGGCGGTGGCTGATTGCTTATATATATGTATACGGGTTTTGTGAGTTGAGAGGTTAGAAAAGAAAAGGGAGGGTCAGGAACTGAAGGGGAGAAGAAGAGAGAGAGACTGATTCAGAAACAGAGAGATTCGGAAGGGGCACCGAGAGCAAACAAGAAAACCCAGGTGAGTGGCCAAGTTCTATTTTTGATTTTTGGTTCATGAAACTTAAATATGATTGTAGGGTCGTATAGATGAATTAAAAAGGAATTTAATGAAAGAAAAATGAAGGAAAACGGTTGAAAGATGAAGGAGAAAGGTTGAGTTACAGGCCTTAGGATAATTTCGATTTTTATGAAAATCATGCATGAAACCTTGTTATTATGAGGAGGAATTAATCCTCTTAAGTCCAGAAAGAAAATGGAATGAATTTGAGTTAAAATGATAAAGAAACCATAGGGAAAAATCGAGAAGTTCAGTCGCCGGAATTTCGGGCTCACCGGAAAACCGCGACTGTATTGGTCTGTTTCGACGACCAAGAGAGACCCAAATTTAATTTAGAGGTTAGAAATATAACCCTTATGTCTAATGGATTCGAATCGCATTGAAAAAGGTTTAAAATAGGGTTGGAATGAGGTCACCGTCACCGGAGAAGGTGACGGAACCCTAATCCAGGCTCACCGGAGCTTCGGGGAAGACGACCGTGAAGTCATGGGGCTATCGGGTTAAGACGAACCGGGTCTGGGTTCGGATCGGGTCGGGACCCGACTGGATATGAAATGGGGCATGAAACTGTGTCGTTTAGATTTAAATTTTAAATGAATGGGTGTGTTTGGTAACAGGGATAATAAATTGGAATTGGGCTAAGGATTATCTAATCCATGGATAGGATAGGAACTGGGATATTGTAATCCGGTTTTTGAATTGAACTGAACCGTTTGGTTCAGTGAAGAACCGAACCGGTTAGGGTTTCTAAGCAGTGAACCCACTGGTTCCGACCGCGACTTAGAGAAATTCCATTTTGACCCCAAATGTTTTAGGAAATGTCACTGTGGCCCAAACAGGAAAATTAATTAAATATTAATTTTTACAATAATGCCCCTATTTCAAATATGGGTCAAACGAAGTCCAAACGATGCAAATAAATAGTCAAAAATTATTATCTCGGACGTTCTGAGTCCAATGGTGGGGTCTGTTTTACGAGACGGAACCCCGAAGGATAAAATGACGTAAAAGTGCAAAATGACCATTTTGCCCTTTTTAGTACAAAAGTCCAAATGGAATTCCGCGAAAGCCTAAACCGACTTTCTTCGGCGTTCCAGACTCAATGGTAAAGTCTAAATTAGTATTTGAAATACTTATGATAGAAAGGCATAAAATTTGATGAATAGAATCTATTCTAAAACGTATTCACTGATATATATAGGGTACTCGAAAGGCAAGGGTACACTCACGGATTTCTGATATAGAATCACGATAGAGGTAAGTAAATTCCTTTTCTCTTCCATATGGTGTTTCCAAGCCAAGTTATTCTCTTACTGCCAAACTTGTACTCTTGAAAGTACCTCATGCTATTGCTATCCACAATGTGATATTGTTCTATCTTGTGGACCTTGATTTACTACGGTATCATTACTTCATGTTAAACCATGCCTTGAAAGGCTTACTGTTATGCTTTCATTGAATCTATGATATTCCATTTTATACTTCTATGGAATTATGAATAATCAAGTACCTCACGTTATTGTTATTCACAATGCGATATTGTTCTATCTTGTGGACATTGATTGACTGCTATATCGTTGTTATCATGTTAAACCATACCTTGAAAGGCTTACTGCTATGTCTTTATTGTGAACCATGCCTTGAAAGGCTTATTGCTATGTCTTTATTAAATATGTGATATTCCATTTTATACTTCTATGGAATTATGAATAATCATGATATGTTATGAATACGGGATTTGTGCTCAGTCACAATATCCATCCGATGCTTTCTGACTTGAGTGGAGACCTAAGGGTCAAGTACATGAATGGACAGGTGGCAGGAATGAATTCCTCGAAGGCTTTCCACCGGCAATTGACTGGCATGAATATTGGCATTTTCATTGCATTTCCATTGGCATTTCATTTACATTTGCATTGGAATTTTACCTGAGAACAGAGTAAATGCATCTCCTAAGAATTGATATGATTACGTTATTGAATAACACTATTCCTTATGACTTATCTTAAACTGAGAAGACACTCTTCATTGAATTGATTGTGATCGGTTTATTGTGGCAGTACTTCTTGTTGTTGTATTGTTGTTGAGAGATTCATGTTGATGTTGTATCCATTACTCCTAATTGAACATTGTGACTTATTATTCATTGGCCTTCATGGCAACTGTTCTCATTGGCTATCACAGTATCTCTTTTCTTATGATTGGCTATCATAATCTTATTCATGGATTTGTATCTTATCGATACCAGTGTCGGAGATCTGTTTTTACTTGCTGAGCTCTCGTAGCTCATTCTACCCCATTTACCCCCATTTCAGGTGATGACGCTGCAAGACCCCAGTAGGAGTCTGAAAGCATATGAGGACATTTTGAGGAAACGTATCAGTCTATGTTTTAGTTCTCCTATGTATTCACCACCCTCGGGTGCTGGTTATGTTTGGTTCTTATTTTGTTTATGTAGAACCATATTATGTATTGTAAAGACTTCCGCTAACATTGTGTATTGAAAGACTTCCGCTGATGTACTATTACTGATAAGACTTCCGCTGTTATTGTTTTGAGGATTTTAGTACTTTGCATATTAGTACTATGATACAGGAATGGAAAAAGTAGGGACGGCCTTCGGGTCGGCCCCGCGACACGAGATCCGCATAGGGTGGGTTTCGGGTCGTGATAGTGACTATGTTATTTTCTCTATTGAGGGCTCTTGGATTTGATCATTGAGTTTTCCCCTCCTCTTTCAACATTTTTAACTCATTTTGCCTTGCATCGTAGCTTTGTCTTAATTAACTATTTTGCTCAAGAAGTTGCTCAATCAGTATGCTTTGGTTTTTATTCATTTTCCTTAGCTCATTAGGTTAGAAGTATACTAGGGTTTGCTATATTATTGTGATATTAGGGTTAGCCATCATAATATTTGTTTCCTTTTCTTTTTAGGATCTCATATACGTTCCTATATAAGGAGGTCCGTTGTATAGGTTATCTATCAAGCCATCTAATACAATGTAATCCCTAGGGTTTTCTCTTCTCTTTCTTTCTTCGTCTCTTGTATATTTTTTTTATCAGTTTTACCATGATATTAAAGCCAAATAAATCATTCTTTCTTCACGGCCAATTAAATCCTTTTTCTTCACGATTCATGGTTTCATGGCCAACTTTTGGAACAATCAAGTTATTTATTCGATGAATACAATTGAGAATCACTATACCGTTTAGAATTCTTTTTTTGTCATTCACCATCAATTTCTTCTTTTGGAATCATCAATTTTGCACCATAACAAATCACATTCAAAGGCTGAATTTTTCATAACCAACCGTTTTGATTAGTTGGTATTATTGCTTTAGTTATGTCATGTGTGGGCCTTGTGTAGTCTTGGTCCGCTTATGCAACTGAGCAAGTTTATTTTCCCCCATAAGAATATCTTTAGCCTTTGCTGTTATGGACTAGAACAATGCTAATCTACAAACTGTTAGATCCGGTAGTTCTACCTTCAGAAGCAAGTCAGGCAGTCAAGTAACGACTTTTGAATTTTGTATAATCATTGTTGTTGGTGTTTTCTTTTGTCCATATATAGTAAACAAAAAGAAGGTGTTCTTGGTCTTTATTTAGTAGGGCTTATTTTTAGTTTCTCGAGTTCTTTTCAACACATATCTTATTTCGCTGGGTGTCCCGTTACAACAGTCTTGTTCACGCATCTCTTTTATTTAGGAAAACTTTGCAACACATAAGCCTATTTTACTACATGTTCTATCATGACAGCCATTACATGCATTTTTTTTTTCTATATGTAGGGTATTTTGCAATACTTACTAAATCGTTGTTTATTAGCTTTCATTATATGAGGTATTTATAACAATGTCAGTCATCTCTTCAGCTTTGTATCAGTTCATCAGCTCTCACACATGTGAGGCCTTTATAGCGATGTTCGCCCTCTTGCATGTCCTTTATCTTCAACTATGTGTTAGTTCGTTAGCTCTCACTCATGTAAGGTCTTTATAGCGACGTTCGCTCTCACGCATGTTCAATCTCACCAAATATGTGTATTCCATGTAAGCTCTCACAAGAAGTTGTGAGATCCTATCAGCCACGTGTCAGTTTAGAGAAGTAATCGGCACCTCAACTTCATGTTTTCTGTCACACATGTTTTGTCACGTGTCCAACTTCATCAACAAAGGCTTCTTCACAAGTGTTCCATCAAGTATCCTGCAATTCTTATCCATGTTTTGTCAAGTAATCTACAGACATCACACATGTTTAGCCTCTTCAGATCATCAGTTGCAGACATCTTCACCAACCAAGACATATTTTTTGATGCAATCGCCGCTCCACTATTATGTAGGCAAGGGATCCAACAAATCGCACCCAATAGATTGCTGCTCCATGACTAGTTAATTTTTCTCAGCAAGACGCCCATGAGATTTTATCTTCAAACTCAAGTTGTTATCTCAGTTTCTATCTTAAGTTTGAGGGGGACTGTTAGAAGTGTATTAGATGTATACTAGCGTTAGCTATATTATTGTGATAATAGGGTTAGTCGTCACAAAATTTGTTTCCTTTTCCTTTTAGGACTCTCATATACTCTCTTATATAAGGAGGTCTATTGTATAAGTTATTTATCAAGCCATCCAATATAATGTAATCCTTAGGGTTTTCCCTTCTCTATTCTATCTCTTTCTTCTTCTCTTCTATATTTTTTTTTTTTTATCAATTTTAACACATTGTTTTAGTTTTGCAATTCGATCAATTTTTCTTTTTTTTTTTTTAATTATTTTCCACTGTCAAGTCTTCAATCACTTGTGCTTGTTGATTGAGATCTTCCATAAATTTCTTTATTTAAAAAATAACATGTAGTGACAATTTTTTTGTGCATATTCGCTTGTTGTTGAGACTCATTGTATTCGACAAGCATATTGTCACACATATTCTTCATGTTTTTTAACGTGCTTGCAATTTCATTTGTAGGCTCTTCAAGGTCCAGCTTTTGTTGTGGTGTGTTGTCAAAGTTGAAACGATCACATTGATGTTGATCCTTAAAAGTTGCTGCCACTTTCTCTTATTCCTTTTATTTTTGTCCAGTTTATGTTTTCATTTCCACTTCTATTTTAAATTTTTGAAGTTTGACCTTTTCTTTATTCTGTTGTATATTTAGCCTTTTTTTGTTTTTGTTTTTGGACTGTCTCATCATCTACAAGTCTATGTTGCTCTTGTTCAATGCATTCATCTTTTTTTCCTTGCTCTTCTATTTCTTGTTGTTTGTCTTTTACTTGTCCTTAATCTTTTTGTTGTTTTTCTTATACTTTAATGTTTCCGTCATTTTCTTCTTGTTGTTCCTTTTTCATTTTCTTGATCCTCATTTTACTCATCAGATTTTACTTATTCTGCTCGTTTAACATTTTTAGCATGGTCATCGTCATTGTCATCTTCTTCATCATTTTCGTCACTCTCTTTGTCATCTTGATCTTCATTTTCTTTCCCATCTTGTTTAGTTTCCTCTTCATCTTGTAGTTCTTTCAATTCCTTCTTTATTTTTTTGCAGCTATATATCCTTCTTTAACCTAGATAAGTAAAAGAAACACATTCTTTACAGTTTAACAACACTTCGATCAAACAATTTTTTTCTCTATTTTACAGAAAAAGAAGTTGATTTTGAGAATTGAAGCATAATACAACAAAACTAATTTGTGTATTGTGTATTGTTTAACAACACAAAGAAATTTCTCCATTGATAATAAGTTGTTTTAATAAATTCATTTTCCCAATACACAACTAAAGAGATTTTGTTATTTTCATTTAGAAAGAGGTTTAGTTTATTTGTCGCAATATTACCTCATCAAATGTTAAAGTGTCGAATTCCTTGCCATTCAAGATATTGGAGAGTTCTCTAAGGTCCCACTTGAGGAATGTGTCTTTCTATGTGGCTTTAACAATGTTCTGTGTTCACACAACAAAAAAATAAAAATATTAGTTCACTTTTTTAATCATAAATTAATGTAGATGATTTCTTTTTTTAATTATGATCGATCATAATTACCAACAAAGCAGTAACATAATGAGTAATCTTTTCAAGATGCTGGTGTAATCTTTTCTTTCTATCGACCTAGTTTTGTATTGTTGTTGCCTACACGAAGTCAGAAATATTATCCAGATCCTTAATATATTATACAAAAATCCAGCCAATTGAAGTCCCCATCATTAGTATGAGGTAGAGGTACAAGGAAAAAGTCTTGCAACATCTTCCATGTCGATTTTGTTTCCTCTCTTTACTTTAAGTGTCTCAACTAGTTTGTCCTTTGTTATTGTTGTTGTTAGTCTGCTTATGTTTGAAAATCTCCTCTTTACAAAAGATGTTGACGGTGGAAGATTGGAAAATTATAAACAAAGAAAGCATTGGAAAATTATAACAACAAAAATTAATAGTATTTGTCTTTTTTCCCAACAAACAAAGAAATTATTTGGTTGTTACAGACATAAAATTGCAGCTCTATATATATACCTAGATGGACAAATACAGAAATTTCTATGTTTCATTTATTTGTGCAAAACTGAGTATTTGTTTTGTTATAAAATAAAGATTATAAATCAGTGAAATCATTGGAAAAAATGACGAGACACATACTATAAACCCTAATCATTTTGAATTAGATATGGATAAGTCTCTTACTTTGTCCCCATTATCAATGATTTATGATTCTGAGACATGGAAACCCTTGCTTGTTTTCGTTGTTTGATGATTTTTTTTTTGACTTTGTGAATACTTGTGTATTGTTTCCAAGTGATCTAAAGAGACAAATTGACGAATATATGATTTGGAGTTTGTCTTCTTTTTATAGACATCTCTCGAAGCGTCACAGTAGTTCAAAGGGTCACCATTGATCCTTTGTAAAGCTTTTGAGTTGCTAAAGTTTCGATTATGAATCTTTTTATTAAATTGTTGCTTTTTTTTTTTTTATTTTTATAATTTGTTGTTTGAATTTTGAAGATCACAATGTTTAGCGGCAAGAGTGGTGAGAGTTGTGAGTTTCCTTTTAGGCGTTGAAGTGTGTTTCGTCAAAAATGTTCTAAGAACTTTTTGGGTCATTATGTTTTGGGTTAGACCTAGCCTTAATTAAGCAGTTAGTGCAGGACCTATTGTTGAATGACCCTCTTTTCAATTAGTAAAGGTGTATGTTGTAAATGTAATTTAACTATCAAAAGTCAAAATAGTTTCTCTTATCTAAAAATTTGAATTATTTTTTTCATTGATTCAACAAATAACGATCAAAGAATTTTTGTTGGTCTTCATACCCAATTCATTACCCTATCCCTATCCTTATTCATTATACAATATATATATATATATGTATGTATTTATGTATGTATATATGTGTATACGTGTAATATATAAATACATACATGATTATTTTTAGATTGGTTTGGAGCAAGAAAAATCCAATCTGAAACTATCCAACCATAGATTTTTTAAGTTGATTTGATCGGTTACATAAAAGTTCATGTATGATATTTGGTTTTAAATTTTTAGAACTGATTAGTCAAAATCAATTTCAATTCCACTTTAACCTAATGCAACCCTACTTAGTATTATTTTCAGAGAAAAATTCGTTTTGATAGCCAAAAAAAGAAGGAACATGTTTTACTTTTTCATGAATCTATTATTAGAAACATAATTCTAAAGATGTGATACTGCACTTTCTGGCTGATGTATATTCCGAGCTCGGCTCCCTGTAGAACATTCAAAGAAGAAGATTAGAAGACCACCGGATTGGCTCCGGCGGTAGCCGCTCCAATGCTTAAGTTAATAAATTGAATTGAAAGGACTATAATGTAAGCCAAATAATGAACATGAATGTAAAAGCGTACCTTAGGGTTTTATTTATAGGCTTAGTGATTCCTAAGTTGATTAGGACTTGGAGCCATGAAAGTGGAGATTTGATCATCGGAGATAGCAGTTTTCATGTTGGATACTGCGCTTGAGAGATCCGTGAGTGATAGTTTCTTTGTTGAAGACTGTTTTCTTGTCCTTTGCTCGATAGGGCGTTAAGGCGGTGATGAGTTCTGAACCTAGGGAAGTGCTCTGAAGGACTTGAGCTCAAGCCTGTGAGTTCTGAAGGATAAGGGGACATGTATGTTCTGGATGACCGAGCATCTTAGTATGCTCTGGATGTCCGAACTTCATAGTCACACGTGTCATATGGGGATTGGTTTGTCACTTTGTGGTATATCAATTACTCCCCCCCCCCCTCAAGCCCTAGTTCGATGTCAACGAGTAACTAGGGCTATGTGATTTTGAAAAGCCATGCGCCCTGTTTGACCGTTTTCCAAGGTGACTGTTGGTGCGTCATTTATTGCATAGCCGATAGTTGGGCTTTCGAAGCCATTATTGTACATAGCCGTCATGACGGTTCGGCTTAGTGGGCCCACACTTTGTAAACATATAAATAAGGGGGAAGGTTTAACGTGACACTTTCCTTGCCATTTTCACTATATCAAAAAAAGACGAAGCAGTTCTGCCATTGTTAAACCAGTGCCTTTGGTGAATCGTGAGGGGTGCCCTTTGCTTAAAGCTCCATTTTGTCTGACTTCAAGTTTGGTTAATCTCTCTTCCCTTTTTATGCTTTCCTGTTTTCCTCCCTTTTTTCTTTTCTTGGCAATGTCGACTTCTTCTTCCTCTGGTTCTAGTGACGGCACAGGAAGTTCTTCAGAGACAACTATACTGTCCCATGTCCAAGCCCTAAATAGTCATTCCTCTAATGGCGTTGGAGATAGGTCGATAGGGTCCCCCTCCAGTTCGGAGGTTAGGATAGTAGACGCGTTCTTAAAGCCCCGAAATAGGGTTGGTGAGGTTTCTGGTCGACCCACTCAAAGGGAAGAAGGGGCAAGTGCCATCACTGAGCGTATGCTAGAGGAATTGTGGAAAAAGTATAGTCTTCCTTCAAATGTTACCTTTAGGGTTCCGAGCGCCCTAGATCGCCCATTTGATGTCGAGTCGAGCGAAATATGTGTTTACCTTGCCTGGTTTGAAATGGGATTAACACTCCCTCTTCTTGAACTAGTTCGACAATTTTTTAGTTGGTTTAATGTCTGCCCTGCCGACCTTAACTTGAACAGTTGGCGGCATCTTCTAGGTTTCATAGTGTTAGGGCACCAGAATAATGTAGATGTATCCTTTGACCTGATCAGTAGCAATATGGATCTAAAATACATGAGGTCGGAGAACCTCTTCTATATGTCTTTTGATAGGGGGTTCAGACCCCTATCCTCTGTACCCACTTCCAATAAAACTTGGAAAAAATGGTATTTCTTCATTGGAAGGGCATGGGAGCGTGAAGACTTCCAAGACCATATCTCAACATTCCCCTGTATCACCGGGCCTAAGGGTGAGACCCATTTTTCTTGTGACTGTTTTGGCTCTGTTTTGACTTTCGAGCTGCTTAACTAAAGATGATTCTTCTGTTTCTGTACAGATATGAGTGCTTGGAGGAGATCCACTTTTTCCACTAAACTTCAAGACCAGTACCGTCAACTTTTCTAGACCTCTGACCGAGCTCATACCATTATCGTCAACCTAACAAATCTGATGGCTACTAGCGGCCGTACTGTGGAGCTTAAGAAGAAGTTAATGTCGAAGTGGACAGAGCCGGAGCCACAGTTGGTGGGGGAGGCTCCTTCTAACTTGAGCTTGAACCTCCCTTACGAGTGAAAAGAAGACGGTTGATTTCTAACTCTCTAGAACATACTCAATCAGAGGGCGAGAGGGAGGCCCAAGCTGCCGTCCCAATTTCGGTTGTTCCTCCTGCCCTAGTAAGTCGGACGGGCAAGGGGAAGACGTCCAAGGCCTCTGATGATTCCGGCTACCAGGCTGCTAAGAAGGCCTTGATGCAGTTCTGGGACAAAGGCCCTCTGAGGTTCAAGTCTTAGAAGCCGGAGAAGCTATTAGTTGATCTAGCCTCCATCCAGATCAAGGTAACTCCTGACTTTCTTCTATTTTTTGCTTCCTTTTATTTCATTGTTACTGACTTTCTTGTTTTGTAACTTACAGTCCATGCTCACCCTTGCAGCTCTGACCGAAACTTCTCCAGACTCAGAAGAAATTGAAAAACTTCAGACTGAACTGGATGAGGTGAGGTTGCAGCTTGGGACGGCTCAGTCCGCAGCCCATGCTGAGGAGGAGAGGTTGAAAGAGGCCTCCGTTTCTTTGGCCGTCATGGAGTTTGAGAGGGATCTTCAAGTTCGAGAGGTAGAAAGACTTCGGAGGGAGATGCATGACCTTCGGTATTTTTATGATCAGAAGCTTCGGGACGCTATTGATCATGCCAAGGTCCAGACCGAGGCAAAGATGAGGGAGGAAGTTGAAAAAATGGGTGACAAACTGATCCAATTTGGTTTTGAAAACTTCCGATCCAAGTTTCTTGTCAAGTTTCTGAATTTTGACTTGTCATTAATTATGGCTCCTAGAGCTACTTCCTCTGTTGCTGCTGCTCCGAGCAAAGAAGCCATAGCCACTCCTTCTGAACTTCCTTCAACAGAGGAACCTGCCCCTACTGACAAGGCTTAGGACCTCTTATGTATAATTGTGCCCCTTTTCTTTTTTGTTTTTGACTTCTAATGTGCTGGGACGTATTTATTAATAGAAATGTTTTTCCTTTGATTTTTCAGTGTCTTTGCCCTTCCATACTTGTGAATTTTGAGAATTATTGGGTATGCCAAGTAGATTTAGCATTGTCCCAAGTCATTGACGCTCTGTAGTGTATAAATGGGCTTCAGCCCTTCTATTTTTGCAATTATTGTAAGTAAAGCTGTTCAAGAACCTACTTTCGGTCCAACCTTCTAAGCAAAGCAATTTATAATAAAATTCGAACAAATCTGGAAAACAAATTGTGTGGAAGTAAACCGCCTAAGGCTTTACGGCTGAACTAAAAGACTTGTGACAATAACTGGACTGATGGCATTTGGACAAATCTTTGATAATCAGAACCTTTGATTTTAGAACAGATCTCCAGAACTTAATGATAAGAATTTTAAATAATAAGATTTGTAAAAATGTTTGTAACCATGTAACTGAGTAGCTGAGTAGCTGAGTTAGAATTTTTCCCTTCCGTTTAGGGAATAACCAAATAATTTTGACAAGGTGGAGCAAACTTGAAGATCTGCACAATGAACAGACTAGACAGGAGGTCTATATGCTAAGATGGACTAGACACGAGGTCTGTATATTGAGACGGACCAGATACGAAGTCTGTGCATTAAAATAGACCAGACACGAGGTCTGTACATTAAGATGGACCAAACTTGAAGTCTGTGCATTAAGATGGACCAGACACGAGGTCTGTACATTCAGATGGACCAGACTTGAAGTCTGTGCATTAAGATAGACCAAACATGAGGTTTGTGCATTGAGATGGACCAGACACGAGGTCTTTACATTTAGATGGCCCAGACACGAGGTTTGTACATTCAAATGGACTAGACACAAGGCCTGTACATTGAGATGGACCAGATATAAGGTCTGTACATTAAGATGGACCAGACACAAGGTCTGTACATTAAAATGGACCAGACATGAAGTCTATACATTAAGATGGACCAGACACAAGGTCTGTACATTGAGATGGACCAGACATGAGGTCTATACATTAAGATGGAAGCACTTCATGGAATATTAAAAGAAAAAATCTTTATTAATAATACTTCCGTAAGTGCTCTATATTCCAAGGCCTGGGAACAGGTTTCCCATCCATGTTTTCTAACCAATAGATGGTAGGTCTAACAGTCTTTGTTACTCTGTAAGGGCCTTCCCAGTTGGGTGATAACTTTCCCATAGTGGGATCCTTGGTGTTCTGAAATACTCTTCTCAGGACGAGATCTCCAACCTAAAAGCTGACAGGTTTTAGCCCTAGTTTAGAGTTGTTGGCCATCTTGTGTTGATATGACTCCATCCTGACCCTGGCTTGTTCCCTCCTTTCTTCAAGTAAGTCCAAGTTTTCTGTAAGCTGTTGATCATTGGCTTCTTGGTTGAAAGTTTTAGTCCTTAGAGTAGGCATACTGATCTCAACAGGGATTACTGCTTCTATGCCGTAGGCAAGCGAGAAGGGAGTTTCAGAGGTTGGCATTGTTCTAGTTGTTCTGTAGGCCCAGAGTACTCCAGGAAGTTCTTCAACCCATCTTCCTTTGGCACCTTTCAACCTTTTCTTAAGAGCATCAAGGATTGTTCAGTTAGTGACCTCTGCTTGCCTATTGGCTTGGGGATGACCAGGGGAGGAGAAATATTGATTGATATGCAGGTTTTGACAGAATTTTTTGAAATTTCTACCAGCAAATTGCATACCGTTATCTGAGACAATCACGCGTGGTATGCCGAACCTGCAGACTATATTCTTCCAAGTGAAATTCTTGACTTTCTTTTCAGTAATGTGTGTTAGAGGCTTTGCTTCCGCCCATTTAGAGAAGTAGTCAATGGCTACCAATAAATATTTCCTGTTTGGTGTGGCTTTAGGCAATGGGCCTATGATGTCTATCCCCCACTGAGCAAAAGGCCATGGGCTTGTTATAGGGATGAGCTCATGGCAGGGCTGGTGTTGTTAGGGAGCAAAACTTTGGCACCTGTCGCACTTCCAGACGTATTCTTTAGCCTGCCTCAACATCCCAGGCCAATAATAGCCTTGTGTTAGAGCTCGGTGTGCTATGGTTTTGCTCCCATTATGGTTTCCACATATTCCCTCATGAATTTCTGCTAGGACATACTGGGACTCCTCTAGAGAAAGGCATCTCAGCAAAGGTTGAGAATAAGACCTTCGATAAAGACTTCCATTCATAACGAGGTACCGAGCTACTTTGATTCGGATCCTTTTTGCCTTATTTTTGTCTTTTGGGAGGAGCCCTCCTTCCAGGTGTTGGAGGATGGGAGTCATCTAGTTTTGGGGTTGCTTTGAGGTTTGGGCAACTTGGACCTCCTCTATGCTTGGCCTTGGCTGATGGGAGATTTTTAAAGTAGAATCTTCTTTTGACTTTAGGTGTGATGCCATGTTTGCCAAAGCATCAGCTCTGCAGTTCTGGCCTCTTTCGATTTTTGGATAGAGAATGCTTGGAACGAGTGTTTTAATGAGTTAACAATTTCTGAATACTGTAGCATCCTGCTATCTTTGATGGCGAACTCTCCCAAAACTTAGCTTACGACCAATTGAGAATCAGAGAAGACTTCGAGGTTCTGAGCCTTATAATCCTGTGCTAGCTTCATACCGAGGACAAGGGCTTCGTATTCTGCTTCATTGTTCGAAGCTCTGAACCCTAGGTCAATTGCCTTTTCCGATATGAGCCCATCAGGGGATTGTAATACTAAGCCGACACCAAAACCATGGTCGGTGGATGATTCGTCAGTGTAAAGCTGCCATATTCCCGAGTTTCCACAAAGCTGTACTCTGTCTTGAAGTGCTGGGGTAAATTCCGCAACAAAATCGGCCAAGGCTTGGCCTTTAATTGAGATCCGTAGAATATAGGATATGTCAAACTCTCCTAATTCCACTGACCATTTGACTAATCGCCCTGATACTTCAAGCTTCCTTAGTACTGATTTTAAGGGGTAGGTAGTTGGAATTTCAATAGGATGAGTTTGAAAGTAGGGTCTAAGCTTCCGTGCAGATACTATAAGTGCAAGAGCCAGTTTCTTAATCTCAGGGTACCTTTTCTCTGTGTCTAACAGTGCCCTTTAGACATAAAATACAGGCCTCTAAACGCCCCTGTCTTGCCTGACTAATACTGAACTAACAGCGTTTTCGGAGACTACAAGATAGAGAAGTAGCTTTTCCCCTTGGACTGGCTTTGACAAGAGTTCGGGTGATGCTAAGTATTCCTTCAGCCCCTGAAAGGCTTTTTCACACTCTTCCGTCCACTATAAAGCTTTATTAACCTTTAGAGCTTTGAAGAAGGGTAGGCAACGATCAGTGGATTTGGATATAAATCTGCTTAGGGCTGCAATTTTGCCATTCAGGGCCTGAATGTATTTCTTGGTCTTTGGTGACTCTAGTCCAATCAGAGCCCCAATCTGGGTGGGGTCTGTTTTTATACCCCTTTGAGAGACAATGTACCCCAAGAATTTCCCTTTGTTACACCAAAGGTGCACTTTGAGGGATTGAGCTTCATCTTGTACTACCTCAGGATGTCAAATGTTTGAGCCTGGTGCTGGAGGTGGCTACTCTTTCGTAGGCTTTTGACCAGCATATCGTCAATATAAACTTCTATGGTATTGTCGATCAAAGGGCTGAACATCTTATTAACCAGACGCTGGTACGTTGCCCCATCATTTTTTAGTCCAAACGACATCACTCTATAGCAATAGAGACCTCGTTCGGTTATGAATGCAGTCTTTTCTTGGTTTGGAGGGTGCATCTGGATCTGATTATATCCTGAATAGGCATCCATGAAGCTCATGAGTTCATGCCCTACAGTAGCATCAACTAGCTGATCTATCCTCGGCAAAGGAAAGCTATCTTTGGGACAAGCTTTGTTGAGGTCTGTATAGTCAACACAGACTCTCCACTTGCCGTTTTTCTTCTTCACCGGAACGGTGTTGGCTAGCCAATCAGGGTAAAATACCTCTTGTATCATCTTGGCCTCACGCAGCCTCTAGACCTCTTCGTTGATGACCTGATGCCGCTCTAGAGCGAGTGGCCTTCTTTTCTGTCTCATTGGTGGGTGGTCTGGATCTACCATTAGTTTATGGGTGATGAGGTTTGGATCTATTCCCTCCATATCCTTGGTTTCCCAGGCGAACATGAAGAGGTTTTTCTTCATAAACTCTACAATCTCATCCTACTCGACAAGTGTAAAGTCTGGACCTATCTGCAGGTAGTGCCTTTGGGATTTTGAGCTGACTAGTACTTTGATGGGGTCCCCTATGGGTTGGCCCTGCTGTCCTTTCCTTTGGGGCTTAGTGGCTCATCAATTGTAGAAGGGCAGTCTTCCTTCTCGTGATAGTGGGTAAGGACTGGATTCCTACATTCACGGGTGTGCAATAATTGCTATTTGGGGGCCTTGACCTTGAGTGCAAGAGCATGACATTCTCTAGAAGTTGGTTGGCATCCTCTGATAGAGTAAACAGTTTGGTTGTGGATGTATTTTAGGCATTGATGAAGGGTCGAGGTGACTGCTCCCATCTAGTGTAGCCAAGGTCTCCCAATTATGACATTATAAGGAGATTTGGCATTCAGAACCATGTATTCATCTATTGTGGTTTTTTGTTAGTCTCCCTCTTCTGCTGTAGTGGCGAGGTCAATCCTTCCTAATGGAGTATTGAGATTCCAATCAAATCCTGTCATAATTACGCTAGTGGGCTTGATGTCACTAGGGTTGAGCTTCATCTGCTTGAAAGGTTCGTAGAATAGTACATCTGTCGAACCCCAATATCCACAAGGACTCTTCGGATCTCAAAATTAGCAATTTTGAGGGAGATGACAAGGGCGTCACTGTGAGGATAGTGTACCCCTTCAAGATCTTGGTCTGAGAATTGGATTTCAGGCACTGGCCTCAATCTTTTCTCGACATTAGAGATCTGTATGATGCTAGGAATGGCTCTGGCCTTCCGAGCATATCATTTTCTCGATCTATTGGATGTTCTAGTTGCTAGGGAATCTGCATGAAGGACGAAGATTACTTGGTTGTTCTGTCGTTGAGGCTCATTCCGTCCTTCCCGTTGCTCGTCTTTGATCAGGCCTCTAATCTGGCCTCCTCTGTTGAGGCCTATCGTTGTGTGGGTTTTGCCCCTCATCCTGCCTGACAAATTCCTACAGTCGTCCTCTCCTTATAAGCTGTTTGATTTCATGTTTAAGAGCCTTACATGTATTAGTTATATGTCCACGGTCTTTGTGGAAATCACAATACTTGCTTTGGTCCCTGTAGTTGGGGTCACCTTTTCAGGGCTCTGGCCATCTTAAATTTTCTTGAGATCTGACTTGCCGAAGTATGTTATTTGGAGAGGTGTTTAGAGGAGTAAAATTGGTGAACTCTGTTAGTCCTGAACTATATGAAGTTCTGGGCACCATTCTTTTTTCTAGGCTTCTGACTCTCTTCTTAGCCGTGCTAGGGTCCCTCATTTGGTCATCTTTCTTTTGGTTGTCTTTCTTCTGGTCGTCTTTCTGGGCTTGTTCTTTAACCTTTCGGGAGGTGTCTTTTGCTTCCTTTAGGTTAATGTATTTCCTTGCTCAATCCATGAGGGTTGCCATGTCAGTAGGGGGATTTTTTGTTAAAGAATCCCTGAAGCCTCCTTGTGCAAGGCCAGAAGCCAGAGCAGCTATTAGGAAACTGGGGCTGCAATCTGTAACCTCAGTGAGTTCGACATTGAAGTGTGCGATGTACTCTCTGAGGGACTCCTCCTTAGTCTGTTTTACATTTAACAAGAATTCAGGACCCTTCCTTAGCCTCCTACTAGTCATGAACCTATCCAGGAATCGCTTACCGAGCTCGTAGAAGCTGGTGACCGAGTTCGGTGGGAGGTGATGAAACCACTTCAGAACAGTACCTTTGAGGTTGGTCACAAACGTTCGGCACATAAATGCATCAAAGGTTCCGTGTAAGGCCATGGTATGCTGGTAATGGGAAAGGTGGTCTCCAAGATCCCCTGTCCCATCATAAGGAGTGAACTTTGGGACTATAAATTTCTTTGGTCTTTCCTCAGCCATGATAATAGGGGTGAATGGTGTGGCAAACCTTTCAAGTAGCCTGGCTAACTCGTCTTATTCTGGAGGGATTTGAGCACCCCTCATAGCAATGATGCGGTTCATTAACTCTGTAATTTCTTCAGCTCTTTGTGGGCCTCTAGGTAAGATTGGTTGTTGTGAGTCGAGCCTTGCGGCTTCAGGGCCTACATGGATAGGATGATCCCGTCCCATGGCTAGGAGATTACTTTGGTCCTCCTGGACTAGAGGTGCAGGAGCTACTTGAGGTTGAAACTCTTGTGGTGCTGGGTTTACTCCCAAAACCCCTAGGGCTGGAGCCCTAGTGGTGCTTCGATAATGGACTTCTAGGATAAAGGTTGGTATCCCTCTACCTGCGACTGCTGATGGCTGGGGATCTCCTTGAATGTGAGCAGTAGTAGGAGGTTGTTGATCAATTGTGTTGACAGGTGGATTCAAAGGATTAGCTTCATGGTCTTGAGTGAGCATTGCAAGAGTTCTGGACATGGCTAGGAGTTGTTCTTGCATCAACTGGTTTTGTCGTTTGACTTGGTCGAACTCTTGTCGTACAGGATCACTTGTTTGTCCTCTTCCTTGTCCGGTAGGCAGTCGGGGTTGAGAGTTTTGAGGATTTTGAGTATTCTTCCTTGGTCGGAGATTGGGAGCCATAATCCTTTAGTAAAAAGGAAAATAAGTTTTGTGTAAGTAGAGCACTTGGTGATTATCGTTGTCACGCCCCGAATTTCAACGAACCCGAAGCGCGAGTAACGAAAACCAAAATAATAATTAAAGTACAATCATATGCATTTTAAACATTAATTCAATTCGTTGTTCTGTTACAATCCATAAAATACTGTCTATCATTACATGATATACAAATAAACATCAAGTAGTCCAGGGCTTATGCCCTTGTACAACATCAAAATACGCCCCACGGGCCAAACACAGTTCTCAGTTTTTTCCTTCATTAAGGCATCACTAAATCTCACGTAGCCGGAGTGTCATCTGAAATGGTGTCCCACGAATGGGTCAGCTCAACTGCTGGTATAATATAGTGCTAATGCAAGAAACAAAATTAAGGCGTGGCATGTGCAAGTGTACATTTATCTCTACATGTCATCCAATGTCTTCAATGCAATACATGATTAATATGCATGACGCATCCATGCAAACTCTGTGCCACACCCATGTCTCATCTTACGGTCCTTCCCCGATAGCCTGAGTATTATGTTTCACTTTATGGTCCGTCCCCACTGGCGTGAGTTGCCATGGCCAATTTTGGGTTTTTCACCACAGGATCTACACCCTCATAATGCATAGCACCAAGTGCTCAACTCACACCATGCTTTCAAGGAATCACACTATGCCAATATGCCCTGATTTCCACCGTGCAATGACGTAATCTCAACGAAACAATTTATCAACACATGAAGCATGCTTGAGTTATTCATATTCTACTTAAAGCAATAATGACATTAAATCACACAGCTCAATTCACAAATCCATATGTCATGAACAATCCACTTAATCACATGCTTGGTTTTCACATTCATCATCTTAACAATTCCATAAATCACACACAATGGCAGCTCATGGAATATGAATATAGTCATGGCCCACATCTATCATTCAACTAAACATTCAGAAAGGTAACAAGAAACACATAGGCATAGAACCAATCAAACAACATAGCAATTGCTCCTAAACTCAATTCTATTTCTTACTTAGCAAAATATCATGCCTGATGGGTTGGTCTCAACCCTAAGAAGTCATACTCGTAGCGTAGCGAAACTAACAGTAAGAATGTAGAAGGTCAGACCACCTTCTCCTTGCCTTTCAGTGTCCCTAAAATCATAAAATGTAACTTAGTCTATTGCCACTTGAATTATGCTATTCATCAAATTTTATGTCTTTCTTTTATTTGTTTCTATTTTGCTAGAATAAATTCTACTATTGGGTCCGGAATACCGAATAAAGTCGGTTTAGGCTTTCGCGGAATCCAATTTGGATATTTGTACTTAAAAGGGCAAAACGGTCATTTTGCACTTCACGGTCTTCTAATTCTCAAGGCATCTCCTCTCAAATCAGACTCCACGGTTGAGTCCGGAATGCTCGAAATAATAAAGTTTCACTATTGGTTCACTTAAATCGGAGTTCATTTGACTAGTCTTTGAATTAGGGGCATTTTGGTAATGTTTAATGTTCTTACGGGTCTTCTAATTTTTCGGGACCTCGTCTCACAAAACGGACCTCACCATTGGCTTCAGAATGTCCGACACAAAAAAATTATTATTCATTTACTATTTTTGGACTACGTCTTAATTTTCCTTAATTTCCATAATTAAGTTAATTTATTTAAAAATTTAAATAAATTAAATAAATATATATAACTGACAGTATACGGCCACATGGGCCATTTCACAATTAACTATAATTTTTGGGCATAATTATAATTTCACAGCGTTGTATTTTTATTTGAAATAGCCAATAATAAATTAGGCCAAACCTTTATCTGGTTGCTTATAAATCTTGGATTTTAATATCAATTCCATGCCCCTCAGTTTGACTCTTTGGACCAAACCAACACCAAGGTTACGGTTGTTACCTACTCTTTGTTTTTCCTGTGTATAGGCTCAGTTTAGATCAATTCACATTTGGACGTGATCTGATTGGAACTCCTGTACAGCGCATAATGTCACCCAATAGCTAAAAATTATACTCAAATTAATAGCTGAACTATACTTAATTTAATAACTGAGCTATATTCAAATCAAGGGCTGAACTATATTCAAACCCATCACATATTCCAATTTTCCAATAGATCCCTAACTAAAGTGTAATTCCATTAGAGATAGTAAATTCAGCAAATAAGTTTCATACTTGCAGCCTGGAGACCAACAACCCCTCCAATTAAATTGTGTATAAAGAGGGCTTTGTCCTTGACCACGTCAATGCAGAAATCATATATCTGTGTAGCCCTTGTCTCAAATGTATAAAAGAAGCTGCCTCCAAACTCATGAGGATTTGGCTTGTCTGCATAACCATAAAACCCATTGAGAATACCCTATGTGACTGTGCCAGGACTGGAATGTTTTTCCTCCAATGGTCACTGTTTACTCCAAAACCATGAGTTAGAACTAATGCAGGACCACTGTTTCCCCAAATACTGATAACAAATAAAGGAAGCCTCAGTAGCCTCGGTGTATAATGGCATTACAGGTTTAACAATCTGCACTGATATACCACAAAAGAGCAAAACCAATCAGCACTTGACACGTATGCCTTTAAGTCCAGCTCACGCTCGGCTAACTCGGCTCGCGCTCAACCAGTGGTCAAACGCTCGGACATTCAGAGCTTCCAACAAATGAAGCGGCCGAGCATATGCCTCCAGAGCATATATATATATATATATATCTGAATAAGGATCTCAGAGTTAATTA
Organism: Nyssa sinensis; assembly: GCA_008638375.1. Lineage (NCBI taxonomy): Eukaryota > Viridiplantae > Streptophyta > Magnoliopsida > Cornales > Nyssaceae > Nyssa > Nyssa sinensis. Next base: position 32,506,982 of record CM018031.1, read on the forward strand.
CAGGATCCAGACCAACACTCCAGACCTTGTCACCGCCTTAGCAGTTGTCGAGCAGGGAATAAGAAAGCACTCTTCAACACGGAAACAGTCTTCAACAAGGAAACTACCATCTATGATTATCTCTATGCAATACTCCACAAGGTAACTGCAATCTCTGATGATCAAATCCCGATATTCATGACTCCGAATCCTAATCAACTTAGGAAGGCCACGGTCTATAAATCAAACCCTAAAGGTACGCTTTATTTTCATGCTCATTCTTTGGCTTTCAGTACAGTCTTTCAATTCAGTTTACTTACTTAAGCATCGGAGCGGCTACCGCCGGAGCCAATCCGGTGGTCCTCTGATCATCTTTCTGAGTGTTCTACAGGTCACGGAGCCCACACTTATTGCGAGTTGAAAAGTGTAGCATCAGTTTGGCACCGTCTGTGGGAACGACTAATCTCTAAGTGCTCTATTCACAAACTTATTTTTTCCTTCATCGGAAAACCATGGCACCAAATCTCCGACCGCGACAGAATACTCAGAATCCGCAAAACTCTCAACGTCGGCCACCTGCTCCTCGAGCAAGGGGGCTAGCGGTTGATCCCATGCGACAAGAGATCGAATCGATGAAACGACACAATGAACTGGTGCAGGAACAGTTGCTTGCCATAACTAGAATGCTGGCAACACTTACACAGAATCAAGTAACGGGTTCTCCTAACCAGCCGGTCAACCTCGCTGTAGGAACACAACCTCCTCTTACCACTGAGAATGAGGAACCCCATGATCAGGCTCCAACTAACCAGTCTGGGCACCCCCCGGGCATCGCCCGCGTTGGCAGAGATCCACAGCCATCAGCAGTCCCAAGCTGGGGAACATTCGCCTTCATTCCTGACGTCCATTACCGGAGCACTACCAGAGCCCCAACTCCAAGGGCTTCAGGAGCACATCCGGCACCACAGGAGCCTTATCCCCATGCAGTACCAATCCTTCCGGTTCGGAACCCTTTTCCGTCCGAGGGACGTACTCAACCCGACTACCCTGAAGCCGAGGCTATCAAACAGGGTTCACAAGATATCAGATTCAGAGACCCACGGAGGGTAAAAGAAATCGCCGAGTCTATGGACCGAACAATTGCTTTGAGAGGTGCCCAGAACCCTCTAGAGCAAGACGAGTTGGCCAGGCTGCTCGGAAGACTAGCCACCCCATTCACTCACACCATCATGTCAGAAGAAAGGCCCAAAAAGTTCGTGGTGCCCAAGTTCATCCTGTACGATGGGTCTGGAGATCCAGGAGATCATCTCTAGCACTACCAGCATACGATGGCCCTTCACGGTGCCTCTGATGCTTTCATGTGCTGAACTTTCATCACCAGCTTAAAGGGAACTGCTCTGAAGTGGTTCCACAACCTCCCTCCGAACTCAATTATCAGTTTCTATAAGCTCGGTAGACAGTTCTTGGACAGGTTTATGACCAGCAGAAGGCTCAGAAGGGGACCAGAATTCCTGTTAAATGTCAAGCAGACTAAGGAGGAATCTCTCAGAGCCTACATTGCGCCCTTCAATGCCGAACTCACGGAGATCACTGACTGCAGCCCAAAATTCCTTGTAGTTGCCTTAACTGCTAGACTTGCCCACGGTGGCTTCAGAGACTCCTTGACAAAGAGCCCTCCAGCCGATATGGTGGCGTTAATGGATCGAGCCAGGAAGTATATCAACTTGGAAGAAGCCAACCGCACGTCCCAGAAAGGCAAAGATCAAACCCAGAGGGATAATCCAAAGAGGGAGGACCACAAGAAGGAGGACCACAGAAGAGACTCCAACAAAAAGAGGGCCAGGAGCCCAGAAAAGAGAACAGCACCCAGAGCTGTGTACAATTCCAGACCAAGGGAGTTCACTAACTTTACTCTTTTGAACACTACACCGAACCAGGTACTCCAGCAGATTCGAGATCGGGAAAACCTGAGGTGGCCGGAACCAATCAAAGGAGACCCCAATCTTCGAGACCAAAGTAAGTATTGTAATTTCCATAAAGATCATGGACATACGACTAACTCATGCAGGACTCTCCGGTATGAGATAGAATAACTCATAAAGAAGGGGTGTCTTCGGGAGTTCATCAAGCAAGACGGAAGGCAGAACCCCCAAGAAGACAAGCCTCAACAATGGCCAGACCAGAGGCAGGAGCAAAGGGAAGGACGAAACGAGCCTCAGAGGCAGAACAACCATGTCATCTACGTCCTCTATGGTGACTCCCTTATTACAGGAATGTCCAACAGGGTGAGAAAGAGATACGCTCGGGAGGCCAGGGCTGCCCCAAACATATTGCAGATCTCCAACGTTAAAAAGAGGCTCAAGCCAGCACCGGAGATCCAATTCACCGAATAGGACCTATCGGGGGTACACTGCCCTCACAGTGATGCCCTCATCATCACTCTCAAAATTGCTAATTTTGAGATCAGGAGAGTCGTGGTCGATACTGGCAGCTCCGTCAACATACTGTTCCATGAACCATTCAAACAGATGGGAATGGACCACGACGACATCAAGCCTACTACTGCCGTAATGGCAGCTTTTGATGGTAATCTCAGCACCCCATTGGGGAGAATCGACCTTCCTACCACTGTAGGAGAAGATGAAGGGCAGAAGACCACCATTTCGGAGTACATGGTGTTGAATATGAAATGTCCCTACAACGCCATAATCGGGAGACCTTGGTTGCACCAAATAGGGGCAGTCACCTCGACCCTCCATCAGTGTCTGAAGTATGTCCACAACCAGAACGTTCACTCTGTCAAAGGGTGTCAGCCAACCTCCCGAGAGTGCCATGCTATTGCACTCAAGAAGAAGGCTACCAAATAGCAATTATAGTACACTCGGGACTGTGCAAATCCGGTTCTCACCCACACTCCCGAGGTGGAAGGTTGCCCATCCAGCATTGAAGAACCCCTAAGCCCAAGGGGACGAGACAGCCGAGCCAAACCCATTGGCGAACCCATCAAAGTATTGGTCAGTTCAGAATCAGAGGGGCGTTATTTATACATCGGCCCAGACCTAACACACACCGAGCAGGAGAAGATAGTCAGGTTTCTGAAAGACAACCTCTCTATCTTTGCTTGGGAGACCAAAGAAATGAAGGGAATAGATCCCAACCTTATAACTCACAAGCTGATGGTGGATCCAGATCACCCACCAGTTAGACAGAAGAGAAGATCGATTGCTCCTGAACGACATCGGATTATAAATGAAGAAGCCCAGAGGCTGCTGGACGCCAGGATGATACGAGAAGTGTTCTATCCCGAGTGGCTAGCCAACACCGTCCTGGTCAAGAAGAAAAATGGCAAGTGGAGAGTCTGCGTTGATTATACAGACCTCAATAAGGCATGCCCCAAAGACAGCTTTCCACTGCCAAGGATAGATCAGTTGGTTGACGCCACTACGGGATACGAGCTCATGAGCTTCATGGATGCCTACTCTGGATACAACCAAATTCAGATGTACCCTCCAGACCAAGAGAAGATAGCCTTCATAACCGAACGAGGTCTCTACTGCTATAGAGTAATGCCTTTCGGTTTGAAGAACGCTGGAGCCACTTACCAACGGTTGGTGAACAAGATGTTCAGCCCACTGCTCGGTAGTACCATGGAGGTATACATTGACAACATGCTAGTCAAAAGTCTACAGAAAGGTAGTCACCTCCAAGACTTAGCCCAGACCTTCGATATCCTAAGACAGCACAAGATGAAGCTCAACCCTTCGAAATGTACCTTCGGGGTGAGGAAGGGAAAATTCTTGGGGTACATTGTCTCTCAAAGGGGTATCGAAGCAGACCCCACTCAAATCCAAGCTCTGATTGGGTTAAAGTCTCCAAAAACCAGAAAAGACATTCAGGCGCTGAATGGCAGAGTTGAGGCACTGAGCAGATTTATCTCCAAATCCACTGATCGCTGCCTACCTTTTTTTAAAGCTCTGAAAGGCAACAAAGCTTTGCAGTGGACGGAAGAATGTGAGAAAGCTTTTCAAGAGCTAAAAGAGTATCTAGCCTCTCTAGAACTCCTGTCGAAGCCAGTACAAGGGGAAAAGCTACTCTTGTACCTTGCGGTCTCTGAAAACGCGGTCAGCTCCGCATTAGTCAGACAGGACAGAGGGGTACAGAGGCCCATATTCTACGTCAGTAGTGCACTACTTGACACAGAAAAGAGATATCCAGAAGTAGAAAAGCTAGCCTTCGCCCTGGTCATATCAGCTCGAAAGCTCCGACCTTATTTCCAAGCCCATCCAATTGAAATCCTGACTGACTATCCTCTGAAGTCAATATTGAGGAAACCTGAGGTATCGTGAAGATTAGTGAAATGGTCTGTAGAGTTAGGAGAGTTCGACATATCGTATGTACCTCGAAACTCCATCAAAGGGCAGGCCTTGGCTGATTTTGTTACCGAGTTCACCCCGGCACTTCAAGACAAGGCACAAATCAACAAAACCTCAGGAACCTGGCTGCTCTACATCGATGGATCATCAACCGATCAAGGCTCAGGAGTAGGCCTGGTACTACAGTCCCCTGATGGGCTCACATTAGAAAAAGCAGTCAGCTTGGGATTCAAAGCTTCCAACAATGAAGCAGAATATAAAGCCCTAATCTTAGACATCAAATTGGCCCTGGAATGCGAGGTTCAGAACCTAAAAGTCTTCTCAGACTCCCAACTAGTGGTAACCCAAGTCCTGGGAGAATTCTCCATTAAAGATGATAAGATGCTTCGGTACTCCGAACTGGTGAACCACTTAAAGCACTCCTTCTAGAAATTCACTATCCAAAAAATTGAAAGAAGCCAGAACTGCAGAGCAGATGCTTTGGCTAACATGGCATCCCGCCTAAAATCTGAAGCAAACTCCACAATAAAAATCTCCTATCAGCTAGGATCTAGCATAGAGGAAGCCCAAATTGCTCAAATTGCTGAACAGCCCCAGAACTGGATGACTCCAATCCTCTGGTACCTACAATCCGGGCTCCTCCTAGAAGACAAAAACAAAGCCAGGAGAATCCAAATCAGAGCGGCTCGATACCTAATCCTGAATAACAAGCTTTATAGAAGGTCTTATTCTCAACCTCTGTTAAAATGCTTAGCTCCAGAAGAATCACAATATGTCTTGGCTGAAATACATGAGGGAATTTGTGAGAATCATAATAGAGGTAGAACTATAGCTCACCGAGCTCTATCTTAGGGCTATTACTGGCCAAACATGCTAAAGCAGGCTAAGGAGTATGTCCAGAAATGCGACAAATGCCAAAGGTTTGCCCCATATCAACACCAGCCTCATCACGAGCTCATCCCGATTCCAAGTCCTTGGCCCTTTGCTCAGTGGGGGATGGACATCGTGGGTCCATTATCGAAGGCCCCACCAAACAGGAAGTATCTCTTGGTAGCCATTGACTACTTCTCTAAATGGGCCGAAGCTGAACCTCTCACACATATCACAAAAAAGGAAGTCGAGAGCTTCACTTGGAAAAATATTGTTTGCAAGTTCGGTATACCACGTGTGATTATCTCTGACAATGGGACACAGTTCATCGATAAAGGCTTCAAGAAATTCTGTGAAAATCTCAATATCAGGCAACACTTTGCTTCTCCAGGCCATCCACAAGCAAACGGGCAAGCAGAGGTCACCAACCTTACGATCCTTGATGGATTAAAGAAAAGGTTGGAACAGGCCAAAGGAAAGTGGGCAGAGGAACTCCCTGGAGTTCTTTGGGCCTACAGAAGAACCCCTACCTCTGAAACTCCTTTCTCATTAGCCTACGGCACAGAAGCAGTAATCCCGGTTGAGATCGGTATGCCAACTCTGAGGACTGAAGCCTTCGAGCAAGAATCCAATGACCAGCAGCTGATGAAAAATTTGGATTTGCTTGAAGAGAGAAGGGATCAAGCCAGCATCAGGATGGAAACCTATCAGCAGAGGATGGTCAACAAATCCAAGGTGGGACTCAAGACGGTCAGCTTTCAAGTCGGAGACTTTGTCTTAAGAAGAGTCTTTCAAAACACCAAGGATCCCACTATGGGAAAGTTGTCACCGAACTGGGAGGGCCCCTACAAAGTAAGGAAGGTTGTTAGGCCTACCACATACTGGCTAGAAGACATGACTGGGAAGCCTATTCTGAGGCCATGGAACATGGAACATTTACGAAAGTATTATCAATAAGAGATGTTTCTTTCCTTTTAATGCTTCCAAAAATTTTTCATCCTATACTGCACAGGCCTCCAGAGCCTGGTCTATAATGTACAAGTTTTAGTGTTTGGTCCATCTATAACGCACAGGCCTCCAGAGCCTGGTCTATAATGTACAAGTCTAAGTACTTGGTCCATCTATAATGCACAGGCCTTTAGAGCTTGGTCCATAATGTACAAGTCTTAGTACTTGGTCCATCTATAATGCACAGGCCTCTAGAGCCTGGTCCATAATGTACAAGTCTTAGTACTTGGTCCATCTATAATGCACAGGCCTCCAGAGCTTGGTCCGTAATGTACAAGTCTAAGCGCTTGGTCCATCTATAATGCATAGGCCTCCAGAGCCAGGTCCGTAATGTACAAGTCTAAGCGCTTGGTCCATCTATAATGCACAGGCCTCCAGAGCCTGGTCCATAATGTACAAGTCTAAGTGCTTGGTCCATCTATAATGCACAGGCCTCCAAAGCCTGGTCCATAATGTACAAGTCTTAGTACTTGGTCCATCTATAATGCACAGGCCTCCAGAGCCTGGTCCGTAATGTACAAGTCTAAGCGCTTGGTCCATCTATAATGCACAGGCCTCCAGAGCCTGGTCCATAATGTACGAGTCTAAGTGCTTGGTCCATCTATAATGCATAGGCCTCTAAAGCCTGGTCCATAATGTACAAGTCTTAAGTACTTGGTCCATCTTTTAATGCACAGGCCTCCAGAGCCTGGCCCATCCGTAATGCACAGGCCTTCCGAGCCAGGTTCATCCTCAATATACAGACTCTATGATCTAGTCCGTCCAAAGGCGGAAGTTCTATGCGTCTTCAACCAGAATCCAACTACTATTTACATAAGTCTTCTAGACCGGAACACCTTAAAGTTGATACTTAGATTATCAGGCCTATCTACCAACATAGTATCAACTTAGAACACCTTAAAGTTGATACTATGTACAAGTCTAAGCGCTTGGTCCATCTATAATGCACAGGCCTCCAGAGCCTGGTCCGTAATGTACAAGTCAAAGCGCTTGGTCCATCTATAATGCACAGGCCTCTAGAGCCTGGTCCATAATGTATGAGTCTAAGTGCTTGGTCCATCTATAATGCACAGGTCTCTAGAGCCTGGTCCATAATGTACAAGTCTTAAGTACTTGGTCCATCTTTTAATGCACAGGCCTCCAGAGCCTGGCCCATTTGTAATGTACAGGCCTTCCGAGCCTGGTTCATCCTCAATATACAGACTCTATGACCCAGTCCGTCCAAAGGCAGAAGTTCTAAGCGTCTTCAACCAGAATCCAACTACTATTTACACAAGTCTTCCAGACCGGAACACCTTAAAGTTGATACTTAGATTATCTGACCTATCTACCAACAAGAAACAAACATTACAGTACCGAGCAGATTTGAAGAATATTGGTTCAAGACTTCAAGTTTTATACCACAATTTCTTTGATCTACTCTTAAGACATACAGAAGAATTATTTATCAGAAGTACACAAGAGGGTACTCTAACTCAGAAAAGCACATTCAAACAAAAAAGAACATCAGAAGTGAGGAAAAAAAGATCAATTTATTGACGATTCGTGAAAGTTTACATCAGTACAAAAAGACTGAAAATAAAACAGAGGCTACAACAAAGACACCATTACATAGGCTACTACAGAAGCTACTACATCACTATGATCTGCAACATCATGGCTTTCTTCCTCGGATGATAAAGGGGCACAGGGTCCAAACTTCCATTACCGCCGCCACCGGCTCCACTTGAAAGGAAGGAACCCTGAACCCCAATCTGCATCAAGGAGCACCCAGGCCATTTCATCATCACTGTCATTGATCTCAAGACCAACGGATGATGAGGGCTCTGGGCCTCAGGGGACCTCCATTCATCTTCCTCACATCAGTTGTCACACCCCAGCCGATTTGAGCAAGGGTCTCTGCCAAGACACGAAGAAAAGGAGGCATCCCACCTTCGTCTTCATCACCAACGCTCCAAGCCTCGGTTGAATCAAGGAGGGTCCACCACCAATCGGAGGAATCTCGACCGGATGCCAAGATGGACAAGAGGACTTGTGCCTCCTTTAATCCTTCCTTGGAGACTGAATCAAGGGGAAGGTTAACTATCGGCCACAGTTTGATCATTCCTAACTCAGACAAAGAATCGTCAATCATCTCCGGGCGAAATGACAAATTTTCAGCAACATCCAAAGTCTCTCCTACGAGGGAACAATTTGGGAACAAGAGGATTGAGCGAACTGTATGCCCTCGTTTCCATATATATAGACCCTTGAAGTCCAAAAGCCACCCAACTGAACCGTCGTAACGGTTAAAAAAGAGGTTGGCCTCGAAATCCCAAACGACAATCTTATAAATAAATGATGCATTAAACCTGCCTCTTCGACATACCAAGAGACAGGATACAGAGCTCTTTGAACACAAACCACAGTCCAGCACTGAAACTTCTGAATTGGTAAAAAAGGGGGGGCCAAGTCTAAATGTACAAGCCTCATATCCGATATACAGACCCTCCAGTCTTATCTATTTTATGACAGGCCATTCATACTACAAAGGCCAACAGCTCGGATATATCCAGATCCTAAGGGCTCTGAAACAGCAGTGCCGGTCATCGTAATGATAAGCACAAGCTTCCTGGTTATTTTCACAAGTCTTTGGTTCAGAACAATCTACTTCAGAACTCTGCAGAGTTTACTCCCACTCTGTGTGATACAAAATCAGTATTGGGTTCTATCTATCTGATTATGTTTGCTTTCTTATCTTATTATGATGAGACAGTCTTAGTTAATCTGCATTCACTATTCAATTACAAGTATCGAAGCTCAGAAGGCAACTATTAACCACTGGACAGTTGATCTAACATGCAATGGGCTCAGAATAGCTATACTCGCAACAAATTTCACAGAAGGTAATAACACAAGAAGAATCTGAAGGAAAGTCAATATTACTGATCAAAAAGGTATTTCATTACATAAAAAAGGGACTGGCAAAAAAAAAATAAAAAAAAATAAAAAAATATAAAAGCTGATAAAGCTTCAAGCCGTATCCGAAGGGCCAGGATCTTCCGCCGAAGGAAGGTCAATAGCTGCAGCCTTCTTGCTCCGATCAGCACCAGACGAGGCAGGTTCAGGAGCAACGATTGACGACACGTCAAAATCTGGGAACTTAGCCAGGAATCTAGTTCGAAAGCTCTCAAAACCAAACCGGATCAGGCCATCACCCATCTGGTCAACTTCCTTTCTCAATTCCGTCTCAGTCTCAGTCTTGGCATGATCAACTGCCTCCTGAACCTTCTGATCAAAGGTACTTCGGAGCTCGACTAACTCTGCCTGAAGTCCTGCAACCTGTCGGGCATTGATATCCCTTTCAGACTCTGCCACGGTAAGATTGGTACTAGCCTCCTTCAGACTCTCCTCAGCAGCCTGAACCTTGGATTAAGCTATCCCAAGCTCCAGCCTCACTTCGTCCAGGTCAGCCTTCAGCTTATCAGCCTCCTCGAGGCTCATAGGAGTCACCATCAGAGCAGCTAAACCGTGCATGCTCTGCACAACGCAAGACAGACAAGTTAGATTGAACAATCAAGCAAACAGAAAGAACAAGAAAAGATTCAGAAGTTACCTTTATTTGGAGATTCATCATCTCATTCATCAACTTCGTAAGGTGATCCCTCTTGTACCGATGAGGGCTCTAGGACCATATTTGGTCAAGAGCCTTCTTAGCAATCAGGTAGTCCGGCTCATCAGACTGCTTGGACGGTACAGCAGGCGCCTTCCCCTTCCTAGTCCTTCTGCTCGGACTGGAAGGTGTAGGAGGAACAGTCGAAACAGGAACGGTAGGTTCGGCCTCCTTCTCAGCCTCAGTAGGAGTTGGCTCGGAAGAGCCAGAAATCAACCTCCTCTTTTTTACTTCAAGAGGAGGCTTAGGCTCAGGCTCAGCTTGGGAGGAAGCCTCCCCCATCACTTGGGCCTCCGCCTCTGCCCATTTCGACGTCAGCCTTTTCTTAAGCTCAGCAGTACGAGCGGCCATCAAGTTCTCCGGGGTGACAATGGCGGTGTGAGCCCGGTTGGAAGTCGAAAGGAGCATGCAGTATCGATCTTGGAGTTCGTCAGTAAACTCAGACCTCCTCCAAGCACTCCTGACTGCACATAAGTAAGAAATGGCATATCAGATTATCAGTTTGGAAGGCATAACAAAGCTAAAACAAACCTAAAGAAATAAGCCTTACCCTTATGACCCGTGGTACGAGGGAATATCGAGACATCATCTTGGAGGTCTTTGTGCTCCCATCCTCCTCCAACAAAGAAGTACCACTTTTTCCACGTTTTATTAGAAGTGGGCACGGAGGACAGGGGTCGGAACCCCTTCTCAAAGGACATGTAAAAAAGGCCTTCTGCCTTCTTATACTTCAGATCCATATTACTACGGATCAGATCTATGGATACATCTACATTATTTTTGTGCCTTAACACTATAAACCCTAAAAGTTGCCGCCAACTATTGAGATTAAGATCGGCAGGACAGAGCTTGTTCCAACAGAAGAACTGCCTAACTAAATCAGGCAACGGAAGTCTCAAACCCATTTCGAACCAGGCAAGATAAACACATATCTCCCCGACTTCAACATCATGGGGACGATCCATTGGGCCTGGTACTCTGCAAGTAACATTTGAGGGGAAATTGTACTTCACCCTCCACTCGTCCAATAAGCTTTGGGTAACAGCACTTTCGCCCTCTTCTCTACAGGAAGACCTACCAAAAGTCTCCCCAGCCCTGTCTTGGGGCTCTATGAAGGCATCCACAATCTTAGTCTCAGGACTGTGGGGAGATTCAGCAAACCTCTCATCTACATCTTCGGCGGCAAGACCACCTACATTCTGTAAATGAGGTGGCATAGCCATTTCTGAGGGATTTCCTACCCCCTCACTAGCATTTGAGGATTCAAGGGGAGTAGACATTACTCTCGGACCTAAAGAGGAAGAAGCAAAAGAAGAGGAAAGATTGGTCGAACTTGTTCTAGACCAGAGCCTCAGAAAACCAGTGTTCTTCGAGGTCGCACAAACCAACAATGGCGGACAAGATCTTCTAGCACTGTGAAAATGACGGGGAAAAGGTCATTTCAAATCTCACCCCGTATTATAAACGCAGTATCAAAAGGGATCCACCAAGCCCAAACGCCATGACGCTTCGGAACAATGATGACTTCGAGAAACCCAACCATCGGTTCAATATAATGATGGCCTTGAAAAAATCCAATCTCCGGCTGCGCAATAAATGACGCGCCAACAGTCACCTTGAAAGGCAAACAGACAGGATACGTGACTCTCCGAAAAAGGCCTAGCCCTAGTTGCTTGTTGACATCAAACTAGGACTTTTGGGGGGGGGGGGGGAGGGAGTAACTGATATACCACAAAAAAGCAAAACCAATCAGCACTTGACACATATGCCTTTAAGTCCAGCTCACGCTCGGCTAACTCGGCTCGCGTTCAACCAGTGGTCAAACGCTCGGACATTCAGAGCTTTCAACAAATGAAGCGGCCGAGCATATGCCTCTAGAGCACATATATATCTGAATAAGGATCTCAGAGTTAATTACAGGATCCAGACCAACACTCCAGACCTCGTCACCGCCTTAGTGGTTGCCGAGCAGGGAATAAGGAATCACTCTTCAACACAAAAACAGTCTTCAACAAGGAAACTACCATCTATGATTATCTCTATGCAACACTCCACAAGGTAACTGCAATCTCCGATGATCAAATCCCTATATTCATGGCTCCGAATCCTAATCAACTTAGGAAGGCCACGGTCTATAAATCAAACCCTAAAGGTACGCTTTATTTTCATGCTCATTCTTTGGCTTTCAATACAGTCTTTCAATTCAGTTTACTTACTTAAGCATCGGAGCGGCTACCGCCGGAGCCAATCTGGTGGTCCTCTGATCATCTTTCTGAGTGTTCTACAAGTCATGGAGCCCACACTTATTGCGAGTCGAAAAGTGCAGCATCATGCACCTATCCAAATTCAAAACTCTAACCACAGATTTCCCAATTACCACTTTAAACAAAAACCGCTGTTACGGTTCAATTTGTCATGCTACTACCAAGTGTATCTAAAACATCTACAGCCTTATTTGTATCAGACTCCTCATTAATCAACATCTAGAGCATTGGTTTATTATACATAGATACCTTACAACTAAAACCATCAGGAATCACAGAATAAACGCAATCAATAGACTCAACTACTTACTCACAAGATAATTGGGTAAGACCTAAATCAGAAAAATCAATGACGCAGTTGGCCTTGCCGCATCTGCATCTCCATGCCTTCCTCGAGCATCACACCGCTACTGCCGTCTCACTTGAATCATCAACCGAACCATTTCCTGTTACCTTTCAATCACCCAAGCAGGTCCCCATAGTATCAAACCAGCGGATTTTCCAGCCTTTTCTTGACAAGATCATGACCGAGATGAGACCCCCTAACCAACCTGCTCAATAATCCATAACCGCTACTCCAACACGCTGCTGCTTCGTGCTTCCTTTACCCAGTCTCTATCCATCTAGGTCAGTCCCCAATTTTCGCAGTAGGTGCTGCAACGGCAACTCCTCTAATCAGCTTTCAAATTCTAAAAGAATCAAAGACAACCCCACAAGAATTAAAAAAAATTCAGAGGGTGAGATTGCTGCACCGTTACACTCACACGCATATAATATATATTCTTCCCACTTGCTGCACCCATAAATAAATAAATAAATAAATATATATATATATACTTTTACTGATATCTTGAGCCACCCCCCCCTCTCTCTCTCTCTGAATCTTTCTTTTAGCAGCTTGGCTACAACCCTAAGTCCTTTTTATTGACTTTTCTTTCTAGCCTCTCTGCTCCCTTTCTAATCTATTCAGCTTTACATTGAATACATGAAGATATTTGTTGATATATACTCATTATATAAAACACACACCATACAAACAACAGTACACACACACAGTCCCTCACCTGCCGTCACTTTCTTTTCTCTTGTCTATTCTTTATTTTATTTTATTTTTTTCTAGCTGCTTCAAGAAGCTTTTCCAGATTTCTATATATATATATATATCATTTTATTTTATTTTATTATTTCATTTCATTTTATTTATTGTTCTTTCTTTATTCATTTATTTTTTTTTCATTTTATATATATATATATATATATAGACATTTGTATCCATGTGAATCATATACTATACACACACATTTGGTTGCACATAACCATACTCTTATACCTATTTACGTACATACATGTATATTCAATACTACTAACACGCGTTCACATAATGTGATTTAATTAAATTAAAAGTAAATAAGATTTTAAGAAATTCAAACATTGTCTTATCAAAAAAAAAAAAAAAAATTTATTCCAAAATTTCGGATCTTTACAGTCGTTCCCACAGACGGCGCCAAACTGATGCTGCACTTTTTGGCTAATGTATATTCCGAGCTCGGCTCCCTATAGAACACTCAAAGAAGAAAATCAAAGGACCACCGGATTGGCTCCGGCGGTAGTTGCTTCGATGCTTAAGTTAATAAACTGAATTGAAAGGACTGTAATGTATGCCAAATAATGAGCATGAATGCAAAAGCGTACCTTAGGGTTTTATTTATAGGCTTAGTGATTCCTAAGTTGATTGGGACTTGGAGCCATGAAAGTAGGGATTTGATCATCGGAGATAGCAGTTTCCATGTTGGATACTGCGCTTGAGAGATATCCGCGAGTGATAGTTTCCTTGTTGAAGACTGTTTTCTTATCCTTTGCTCGGTAGGGCGTTAAGGAGGTGATGAGTTCTGAACCCAGGGAAGTGCTCTGAAGGACTTGAGCTCAAGTCTGTGAGTTCTGAAGGATAAGGGGACATGTATGTTCTGGATGACTGAGCATTTTAGTATGCTCTGGATGTCCGAACTTCATAGTCACACGTGTCATATGAGGACTGGTCTGTCACTTTGTGGTATATCAAGATGGACTATTTCCATGAAAAAATTTCAAATAATTGATTTCAACATTTTCAAAACTTGTAGAATTTGAAAAATGAAAAATTGAAATTGTAATTAAATGAGTTATCAAAAATCAAATTTAAAGATTAAAGCTCTTTTAGGATTTCAGTTCAGCCCTTAGTGTCCATATGTATAGTGGTTTTGATTGCATACAGTCGTAAGGACTAGTTTTGACTCAAAATAAATTAGGAACACTCAAATCTAAGGAAAGAAAAAAATGAACTAATAAAAAATTTGGGATTATTAGTGATAAGCCCTAAAAATGGAATTATTGGAGCATGAGTCCACACTATTCTTTTTCAATTCAAAGTCCACACAGTGATTTTGTTTTCTAGTTGAGACCATTTTTGTGTAATATGTTTTTTTTAATAACGATTCAACCCCTTAATTACCCTTTACGCACGCTTATTCCTTTGTTGTTGTTTCTCTATTGGTGAGGATGGTATCAAATTCATTTTTAAGGAGGCATTTGTTGTACTTTCTTCTTGACCTAGGATTTGCTAAAGTTTCACAAGCGGCCTAAAGAATTTGTCTTGGGCTAATTAAGGCATCGTGATTATGACCATATTGAGGCAGTGAAATTTCAAAGTTAATGGTGGTGGTGGTGGCACAATTCTAAGGGAAGGTGAATATTGCCAGACCCAAATGTATTTTCCGTGGTTCGATGCAATAAGCTTTTGAGTCCAAAACCTCATATATGCCCTTGATTAGCATGCTTAGTGCTCTCCTTGATTTTCTCTTTAGCGTCGTTAGTGAGACCACTGCTATGGAACCAATCCAATACAACTGCTGTACGACATCTTTCTAGTTTCTATTCTACAAACTCCCTTAAGTCATCATTTGTGCATAAACACGCCCAAAGTCGCAAATCCATTGACTCTTTGGATTGTTATGCTTTCATGGATGTCTGCTACTTGATGGGTAGAGAGATGAA